>QFET01000606.1:8743-41148 GCA_003316355.1 Tuber calosporum | reverse complement strand
GGGGGGTAGGGGAAGGGGGACGGAGCTGAAAGTTTTGCTCAAACTTTTCGAACGAATTTGGTGGCAGTGTCGCCGTGCTCTTGAAATTCCCAGCCAGTCCCCAATCCCTCCTCCCTCCTATCACGGCCTATAGTGGTTTTCCCCGGGACGGTGCCTCTTGTATCATACTAAACTCGTCTCCCCAAAAGCTCGAATTCAAACGAGCGAGTGCGGAAGAAAGATCGATAAAGGGAACTTTGGGGAAGAAGTAGTGACGCGCGAAATAGAATGAACTTTATTGTTGTGGCATTGGCTCCCTTTGAGTCTTGATTTGTGGCTCGCCATCCAAATTTCTTCTTCCTTCTCTCCTCCTTCCGAATTGGCCAGCTGTAGCATGGGTAAACAACGGGGGAGGGGTTCAATCATTTGATTCAACAAGGTATCACTGAGGGGAGCATGAATCTCTAGAAAAAGTATAAAGACAGAATTTATTTCAAGTATTATTATTATTATTATTATTATCATTATTATTATTATTATTATTATTGCAGTTATTGTTATTGTCACATGCCGGTATTATTTCCATTCTCCCGATACAGTGTAGCTTTAGACCTCGGCCATCACCATCATGCTTCTCCTCTCCCTCTCTCTCTCTCCATTTCTCCCTATGATACCAGCAGGCCATCGCACTAACTGCCCGTACGACCAGACTAGCAACCGTTATTTTACACCTTCGGCGAGGACACCGGGAACCGCAGCGGTCAAACAGGCCAAGGCAAAAAATGGAACCTTCTGCCGAGTCAATATGGCCCTGAAATGTCCAATACTGTAGGCCCAAAGCAACTATCTCTGCTGCCTCTCTTGCTGTAAGGCACAAGTGTGTTCAACCATCCAAAAGTCATCTGCCCTCCCTCACTGAAACACCAGTGCCATCACTTTTCAGGTGCCTGGTGTAAACTTGGTCACATTAGTCATCACTGTCTCAAACAGGATCGTGGCGGCTCATCATCTTTTTCCATTGCAGCACCAGCCAACAGGTAAGCACGTGATGCGGGTAACCCAAAACCAGTATTTTAGGGAGTTGCCCTTCTCATGTATTTCTCTGTATCATACACCTTCATTTTCTGCAGCCACCTTCAACATCACACTCAAGACCCCTGAATAGTCACTCTTTCGTCGTACGTATACTCTTTTATTGGTTTTATCTTATCCTCATTCGATAACCCATTGACAAATGTATTTCATCAAGAACTAGCTCGTGAGTTTGCAGGGCCGGCCACACTACCATCTTTTGTGCTTCTTGTGCTTCCTTGGTTTTTGTCAACATCCGTGATATCAACCGGAAAGTGGGACATCTCACCAAGAAACTAGACGACATCCCCAACGGCCTGACGAAGCAAATCCAATACAGTCGCACCTCGCTATCCTGGATAACTAAAATCCGAAGAATCTGTCGGGGACAATGAGGTATCCAGGACAACGGATCAAGTTTTGGTGTAATCTTTTTTTGTTTTGAATTCACAGCATTTCACATGAGACAGCGAGGCATTATCGAGATCCGGGATAGCGAGGTTTGACCGTACTCGAGTACGAACACGAGTACTGTACACTCGGAACATCGCAACTAGTGCCGCTCTGATTGCAATAGAGGCCGTAGCGAAACGCAATGCCGCGGTGGCCGCATTGGCCAAGTTCGAGGCATGCCTGCAAGGTGCGGGCAATGGTTGCTCTTAGGGTAAGGCGATATTGATTCTTATCTCTTCCAATTATGATACTTATGCCAATTTAAGTAGCATGAACTCGGGGGTGGGGCATAGGGGGTTATTTTTTTCTTCATGCCATTAGACGAATCACTAGTAGGGGTATTCAAAGTTAAAAAGGGAAAAGAATAGGAACAAGTACTTGTAGACACTAGGACCTACAGTGGCTTACAAGAGGTGATGCAAAATAGGGTCAAAATGAAGGTTTGGCGTGGCAACCAGACGCACCCTTAACTTTGAATACCCCCACTACTTGTATGAGGTTTTTATGTTGAATTTTTTTGTTCAGCTAATGTGACAATGGTAAAAGAAGGGTACTCTGCGTACAATATGAAACCTTCAAATCCACCATTGCGCATTGGCCGGGATCTCCCTTCAAAGTAGAACTAGCTGGCATAACTAACCGCACATCTCCTGGGCAAGAGAAGGAGGGGCATCCTGCCTTAGAAACTTAACCTTAACCACGGAGCTGCCAATAATAAATTTCTCATCTCATTCCCGCCTGGGTAGTCTGGTACCGACACCTAAGTCCCGCACGAAACCGCCCTTCCCGATGTGAGGCAGTTGGCTGGAACGGAATCAGCTTGGGGCCGAGGCTTTGTGTGGGACTCCACAGCCTACTTTACCGCTACAGTGGCGGCGGTATGACTCTTTTTCTATTGACAAGCCTTTTTATTGATTCTTGTTGTGAGACCTCGCTTCCTTGTGGATGGGTAGCTTATGAGAGGGATTCTAACGACCTCTCTTCATTCTTGCCATTTCATCTCAACTCACCCACCGTTCACGGGTGAATAAGCACCTGACCGTTTGATTTCTGTTACTCGCTCCCACCTCATAAGCTGCCTTACTGTCTTGTCTGTCTTCAACACAGTCTTCAGTTTTTTTGAACGGTTTGAAATGTCTACCGAAGAACAGTCAACTCCACCAGTGGCAACAGCTCGAGCCCCCCTCACAGGAGAGCAGAGGACACGAGCCGTAAGCCTTCAAGTTTTCTTGGGTAGCTGTTGAACTTGGAGCTGACGTTTACCAGGAGGTAAATCGTCTCAAAGCTATTGCAATTCGGGAGGCCCTCAAAGAGCAAGCGGAGTCCGGACCAACCACTACTCGCCCTACATCAAACCATGCGGTTTCATCCTCCTCTCCCACCCTGGGCAATAAGCGCTCTTTCGCAGCCATGGCCAATAGTCGCAAAGGAGGCGAAGGACGTGGGGATATCACCATCAAACCTGCGCGCAAGTTTCAAAAGTTTGTGGAATACGAATTTGCCAAAATGACGGACACGAAAGGAGGTTTTATATCTACCGAGGATGACCCTCATTCCATGCTTTCGGCAGTAGATCTACAAGATAAGCCGGCACACATGAGCTTGGAGGATTGGGCAAAGCACCAGTTGAAGATGAAGCTTATGAAGGAGAAGTCGGGGCCATATGAACCTGGACTTAGCGCTCTCACCATGGGCGAGAAAGAGCAGATCAGATGTTACGAGTGTAACTCTGTGGAGATTGATTGGAAGTGGTATGAGGTTTTCAAGTGTAGGGTCTGTGTGGGGTGCAAGGACAAAATGCCGGAAAAGTATAGTCTTTTGACTAAGACTGAGTGCCGGAATGATTATTTCTTGACTGATCGTGGGTGGTCACAGCCTCTCTTGTTATTCCCGACCCTAACTAACATGTTTTTCTTATAGCTGAGCTTAGAGACGAGGAATTGCTCCCGCGTATACACAAACCAAACCCTCACAGGTCAACTTGGAACAATATGATGCTTTATCTTCGTTTCCAGGTGGAGGAGTTTGCAATAGTGAAGTGGGGTTCCTTGGAAAATATCGACAAGGAGTTCGAGAGGAGAAATGGGGTTAGGAAGAAGAGGAGGGACGATAAATTCCGAGCAAAGCTCAGGAGCCTCAAAAATAAGACTCGTGTCGAGAGCTGGAAACGGAGCACCGACAATGATAAGCACGAGCATGCTTGGGGCACCGCCGTTACGAATGCAAGCGGGGAAAGTGTCAGAACGTGCGAGGAGTGCGGATTTGAAATTGAGGAGCTGGTATTCTAGTATTATGCTAACTCTTTGAAGTATTGTGTCATTTACTATGGGTTTTTTTCTTTCTTTCTTTCTGGAGTTTGCGATAAAGGTCCGGCGGGGTGGGAGGTTGCTTCTCGGGTTAGCTTCATTATGATACCTACCAACCTCAATTTTCAGGGTCTCAATAACCTCGTATCAGTTTCTTCCTTTGGCCGTCTCTTGTATTCCCAATACTGGTAAGATTAAAGCTGGCATGGAATGAGTGAAATTCGGGCTACAGATCAAGCTTAAATTATTGCCCTTGGCGCAGGCACTTGGGGTAGCGTGACAAGCAGACTGCACTGACAAATGAACCTTTTGATAATATGTAATTCTGATGACAACGCGTGAGCTATCAATATGCGCAATATAGCACTCTGCACGTCGGGAGGTAAAACCTGGGGTACACACAGGTCATTTCGATCGTCAAAAATTTGGGGCGAATGTGCTGCATGAGCGGTGGACCGATGCATCACTAATGATCAATGCGGCAGAAAAGTGTCGTAGACTTATCGCATTCAGAAAAAATAAATGAATGAATGAATAAATAAATAAATAGATAGCAATAATAACAACAACAATGCTAAATCAGGGGTGCTATATTATGGGAGTGAGCTACAACTTATCGTAATTCTGCACTGGATGGCTCGCCGTGGTTGCGGCGAAACGGTGGAATTGAATGGTGACAATGTCGTGGTGGGTGCGTATCATACCATGCTGAGTAAATAGTTTGGGGCATCGCATCAAAAAATTTCTGGTGTTGCAAAGTATCAAAGGCTTGTGGCTTCTCCATAGAAGGTTGGGGGAGGCATCATCCCTGCATCTCGCCACATAGAAATAAGCATCGGCCACCTACGAGTACTCTACGAAGTACACTACCAGCATCTGCACTCTCAAACCTTTCACCTTCAAGCTGGGACGTGCAGCGACTGCCAACCAACTGGTTTTTTTTTTTTTTTTTTTTTTTTTCTTTGGCCTTGGAAAAGTGAGTGAGAAGGGAAGGAGAAAAAAAAAAAGAGAGACACAAGACCCTAAACGAACACCTGTTGGATCTCCTCCCATAACTCCTTTCCCCCTTCATCCCTCTACCAGGTATTCGAACACCTTCCCCACCTGATTCACCGATCTCGCTGACATCTCTTCTGGTTGTTTTCTTTTTCATTCTCGTAACATACATTTTTTGTTTTTCCCTAGCCTTTCTTTGGTTCTTTGCCGTCACACCCCCTTTTGAGCTAGTGGGTTGACGCTGTCTTGGCACCGCTTCTCGCCTCCTTTTGATTCATCTAGACAACACCTCTCCACGGGCATCTTCCGTCCAGTCTGCGCTTTGTTCTATACCCATCAAAGCTTCTTTCTTTTCGCGATTTACGCTGAAAACAAGCGTACGCGGTACCATGGCCTGGCAGTCACCCTCTGCGCACAACTCCTCCCCCGATGGGAATAATGGAAACGGTGGCCTTCAAGGTAACGGTGCCAATGGGGGCTCTGGGGAGGGTGTGGTTGGGACCGAGTATACCCTACAGGGTGAGAGATGTTACTGATCGGCTGTGCTGGGCCATGGGGAGCTAATTGGGGGTACAATTCAGGTGTTATGAGGTTTTTGCAGACGGAATGGCATCGTCACGAACGGGATCGTAATTCCTGGGAGATAGAACGTGCGGAGATGAAGGCTAGAATTGCAAAGCTGGAAGGGGAGAATAGGGCGGCAAACAGGTTGCATCAGGGGTTCCTGACGAGGATAAAAATGCTCGAGATGGCGCTGAAGAAGGAGAGGGCATCAAAGGGATTGGAGGGGGCCGAGAAGGAAGGGCAAGGCAACCAGAAGGTTGCGGTAGACAGCTCGGTCAATGCGAAGTGTAGGTTTGGAATCAGGCTTGGGCTCGGGGGTGTTTTGAGGTTGTGGAAAGAAGGCTAACGTCTTTGCTGTGTTTAGTATCTCAGCAGCCGAACCTCGGAGAATCCTCCTCGCTTTACAGAGCTGAGGCTGCCAGAAATAAGAGTCGGGTATATCTGGAGAAGTGTCTGCAGGAGATCACGTATTTACTTACCCCACCAAATCACCCTCCACCTCAGCATCAGCCTCCTATCAACATGGAGTCTGTACTACAGCAGCAACAACAACAGCAACAGCAACAGCAACAGCAACAACCACCGCATCAGGTACTTCAACAGCCCTCTCCATCTCCTAATCACCAGCCTCCATGCCCGCCAGGACAAGCCAGTAGTCACCTAGGCAATGTCGGAATGCTTTCTGGACACCAATCATACCCGCACAGTCGTGCCCCGCTATCCCGGCCTCATGAGATGGGTGGTCAGCAAACTTCGTTCCACCAGGAATCGCAGATCCAACCTCAGCCTCAGATCAACATTTCCTCGGGCTCAAACGACCAGTCAGATGGAGCATTGCAACAACAAAATACATTTTCCTCCTCAGGTTCAGATTATGGAAAAGCTGATACAAACCCTTTCTCGGCCTCTGTGTCTGCGGTGAGCGAAAATGCTACTGGGTCATCTGCTCCTGGCGATACCGATTCCTGGGATTTTGATGAGACAACTCGAGTTGGCGGTAGTGATCCAGAAGCTGCTAATAGTCACCCAAGAGAGATTGAGCAATATAGTTCAAGTAATCATACGGGGAAGGCTAATAGTGTTAATCGGAGGAAACTTTCAGTGTCAAAGCATCGACCCCCAAGTGAATTACGGGATTCAGCTGGGATTGCCACCTCTGCAGCGGTGTCGGGCTCGGATTCTGGGAATTTTAAAGTAAAATTTGCCTTGAGGGGTCACTTAGACGTTATCCGCGCTGTTATTTTCACTGGTGGGGGAACGGCCAATGAGCCGGAGATTTGCACTGCCGGAGATGATGGCGTTCTCAAGAGGTGGCTTATTTCGGGGAGCTACGGTTTATCTATGGGTCTTTCAGATATGGATATCCAAAGCCATTTCACCCACAGGGGTCATTCGGGAATGGTTACATGTTTGGCAGCTCGCCCCCCTGCCGGGGGGAGTGGCGATGAGGGTGCTCCCAATATTGGAGGGTGGATATTCTCTGGAGGGCAAGACTCCACCGTGAATGTATGGGAGGTAGGGAAGGTGGGGCCTAAGGCTACGCTCGTTGGACACACCGATGTGGTATGGGCGGTCTGTGTTTTACCATCAGCGTCCAATGTCCTTGGTTCTTCGGACTCTTTTGGGAGAGTCCTCTTGGCAAGTGGCTCAGCAGATGGGACGGTCAAAATATGGAGTGTAACCCCTCCACCATCACCGCAGCCTCACTCGAATGCTGGTAATACGCTCGGAAGTTTCAGAGATACTCCATCATCTGCCGTTCCATATACCAATAACGTCCCTTTCCAGTATTCCCTTATTTCTACAATTACTCGAGAAGGCATTACCGCAAATCCAACTTGCATAACTCCAATGTCCATCACGGGCGAGACCTTTGTTGTCTCCTACGATGATGCTGCTATTATTATTTATGATACTGCGTCTGGGGAGGAGGTAATTAGCATGATGAGCCAGGAGACCTATGATGGGACACCCGCTTCAGGGGTTAATGCAGTTGTAGCATCAACTATGAGCCTTGAGAGTGGCATCGAGGCTGGTAAGGAGGACGAAGCCATGATGGTTGGAGCAACAGGTTTGAAGGGTGGAATAAGCGGGATGATTATTAGTGGGCATGAGGACCGATACGTGAGAATATTTGACGCTAATAGTGGTGAGTGCCCAACCGAGATTCTGCATGCTTAGTTGTGAGCACCGAGGCTGATTTTAGAGTCTCTGAAGGCCAACGCACATACACCATGCTCGCACATCCAGCCGCAATTTCAGGCTTGGCGCTCTCCCCGGACGGCAGAGAACTTGTCTCTGCTGGCCATGATGCAAGTCTGAGATTCTGGAGCATGGAAAAGAGGTCCTGCACCCAAGAGATCACAAGCCACCGGCCTATGCGGGACGAAGGAGTCTGTTCTGTTGTCTGGAGTGCAGATGGAAGGTGGGCAGTAAGTGGGGGAGGCGACGGTGTGGCCAAGGTCTTTGCAAGATAGTGGCAGGTTGTTTTTTGGCCTGGGCACTTGCTTGCCCATGAGCAATGTGATGAAAAAAAGTAATGCTTTGGTGTGATGCTAGGGTTTCTCTTATGTTCTCATATGTTCTTTTTCGCTTCCAGGTGGTATGAGGGGTCATGTTCTTTCAGTTTTCTGTTGCCTTGTTCTACAGTTCACATATCATGGTGTTCTGCTGGGGTTGTTTTTCTTTCTCCTTCTCTTTTTTCGCTTTTCCTCGCATATCATGGGCTTTAGTTTCGCGCGGGTGCAAGTGCGTGGAGGGATGTCTGTGCTGGTTTGGCGATTTCGTGTTTTTTCCTTTCTCCTTCATATCCTTGAAATGGAAGGGTGATTGATGCATGGAGGTTGGCTTTGAGTTGGCTTGTATTGGACAGCTACGGTACCTCAGATCGGAGAAGCAGAGGAAAAGACTGCAAAAAAAAAAAAAACTTTCATAAAGGGAAGAAGAAAACAAAAAGCACGGAAAAGGCGGAGGGGCCACTTCAGTCTTGTTTCATCATCCATTCTTCTCTCTATCCCCCTCCCTCTTATTCACTTGTCTTGTATCATACTGTT
Source organism: Tuber calosporum (assembly GCA_003316355.1). Lineage (NCBI taxonomy): Eukaryota > Fungi > Ascomycota > Pezizomycetes > Pezizales > Tuberaceae > Tuber > Tuber calosporum. The sequence continues at coordinate 32,726 of QFET01000606.1, read as the reverse complement.
TTTTATTTTCCTTCTCGCCTGGTTTTAACCATCTCCTATATTTTTTTTCTTTGGGGAACAAATATGTAGAATTGGCGATTGTTTGAGCTGCCTTGGGTTTTGGAGGTTGGGAGAGCGGGTAGAATGGGGGTGATACCGGGAGTCTTATCGATTTATTTATTTTGCTTCTGCACTGTATTGTTATGGCGTGGTCCGTCCCATCATCTCAAAATGGAAGCTTTTCTTGGAATGTGCAACAGGCGAGATTAATACAAGCAGTCTAATCGATGATCCAAGACTGACGTCTGAAGCCCCCTTCGTGCTCGCAACCTCGCTTGTGAACAAGGATTGCGGGGAAAATGATCGACATGGCCTTGAATATTTCCAGGAATAAGTAAACCTGATCATTACCGAGTCTTGGCTTCTCACATGTTGACGACGTCAAGTGTGTGTGTGAACACACACACTCACTCACACACCAGATGGCAGCTGGCTTTACTGGTATGATACAAGGTATGATCCTCACACAGACACACACACACACACACACACACAGACAAACTGGCAGCAGGCGGACAGGCGGATATGGGTATAGTAGGAGCAGAGCAAATGGATAGCGATATCGTATCATTTCCTAAGAGTCCGATTGAGGCTAAGGGCAACCGAACCAACCAGAGGACACCAAGACCACCAAATCGCCACACTTTAAGCAAGCGGCGGATCCGACTTTTACCAAGAAATACGGTGGACTATGGTATGATGAGAGAAGGGTCGATGTAGTAATGACGACATCCACCTTCCAGTCTGTTCGAGTACGATTTCCCACCGCAAGCCTTTTATGATACCATGAAATGCCTTGATTTCCTATCCCCCCACCCCGAAAAAACCCGCAGAGGGAGTGGAACAAAAATCGTAATATAATTCCAAACAACCGCACTCTTATCCAATCCTCCAAATGAGCACCGAAGTCACCCCCTATGCACCTAGTACAAGCCCACTGAAACGTACAACCAGCGAGACACCCGCTCAACCCACCACTACCACCACCGCGGCCGCCCTCACCACTAGAGAATCAACAAGGCCAAAACTAATCACAGCTCACTCAGCTCCGCACCTACAACCCCCAAATATCCTCCCAGGAAAGCGTTCGCCGCCGGAAGATTCTAGCAAAGCCCAAGCCAGACACTGCTTCCCACCCCGCGATAACACCACCACTACAGGGATGTCTGGGACAGCCGCCAAAGACCCCGACAGGTCCCAGCGAGAACCCCTCGTGGCGAATCCCTCCGACCCAAGCAGGGCGCAAAAGGAGGCTGTCATTAGGAGTAAACTTAGGACCTATGAAGCGCTACTAGCGGTGAAGGAGGGATATATGCCGAGCACTGAGCAGATCACGGCATGGGCTAGGTATGCACTTAGAGCTAGTGGGGTGCTGGATAGTAGGAATCGGAGGTTGAGTGTGCAGGGGCGGGGGTTTGTTAGGGATTTGAGGGCTTGGGTTGAGGCGGTTGTTGAGGTTGGCCTGAGTAAGAATGTGAGTTGATTTTTTTTTGATTTTTTGGACTGGGTTTTCAAGGGGGTTTGCTAATGCGAGGGGGAATAGTCAGATGATAAAATTCAGGAGTTTATTTGGCATACCTCGAACGCGCAGATTGATCGCGGACCGAATATGAAGGGTGCTGGAGGGGCTGTGGCGGGGGCTAGGCCTTCCGGAAAGGATGTGAAGAAGAGTACGTAGCCTTCATTTGAGCCATACGAGAGCAGCTATGGCTAACAGTCGACAGTATATTCAAAGATGAGACTCCTGGGAAGTCTCCTCTACTCCAGCCCCGAGTTTAGGAAGCTACTGAGCGACGTCACGAGTATATCCTCCTCACTCCCGTGGCACTGCCAATGCTAACAGGCCTAGTCGTCTCCCGCGACATATTCGCCGATGCCGCCTCCTTCGCCGCAGACATTGCCAGTTCCGCGGCGGAAAAAGCTCGCCCGGGAGGAGACATTTCGCAGATCGAGAAACCCGCCGAACCCGCTCCCGGGGACCCAAACGCAAATACTGACATTCCGTCCGGATCACGAAGCCGGCCCATGGCGAAGGATAAGGGAATCTCCTACGCGGAAGCCCTCCGCAAACAGACCTCCCAGTCACGCTACGACATGGAGGCCTACCTGCGCGAGAAATTCCCGAAGCAGCGTCGGGACGCGGTGATCAATAGGCTTAAGGGCACTATCAGCGAGATCCAGAAGAACTCTGACATCAACGACACTATGGACTTTTTGATCGAGATGGCGCGGAAGTACATTGGCGGGATGACGGATAGTCTTGTTAGAGAAGCCAGCACACAGAAGTCTGCAATCAGTACCGACGAGCACTTTGACCGGGCGGTTCAGGAAATGAAAGTAAGCTTTCTCGATCTGCCGAGTGATGAATCATGTTTGCTAATAAGAAAGGCCGTACTAATGGTCTTCGCGGACGGCACACCCCTCGACGACATACACTCCGCTGCAAAGAAGGTAATTCAAGACATTCAATCAGATGAGGACCTTCGCAGCTTTTACGGCGACGTCTCAGACTTTCTCAACCGAGCCCTCAAGCAAAAAGACTTCATAATCTCCGACGCAGCCGATGCGGAAGCGCACGCACTGTACGATCGATCCACCACCCTCCTGCAAGAAAAGAGAGATGCCTACCAACCAGACATGCAGGCCCTCTTCCAGGAAATAGCCTCCTTCCTAAACGCCATCTCTGAAGACCGCGAGAACCGTCGAGTCATCGAGACCTCCAGGAAGGTCTTTAACGACCTCGTAATCTTAGATTCTCAAGGAAACTTCAAAGGCTTCAAACGCCGTGTTGTGCATGACATCCTGGACGTTCTATTACCCAGGCTCGTCGGCGAGGTACGCTACGTACCAATCCCTAGGGTAGAGTATCAAGATCGGGACTACGACCTCATCCTCGAAAACTTGATCCTTGAAAGCGATCATTTTATCCCTTACAAGGCACTCTTCGAGGCCGTTACCCGAGCGGAGTTCGTGAACGAGTACGTCTTCTCCAGCCAGTACTATGGAAGTAGCAAGCTGCACGTTCAGGGGATCACCATGTTTGCAAAGGATATGGCCTTCATTGTCCGAAAGAAGACTGGTCTAGTTAAATTCGAAGACCGCGGATTCCTGGACGTGTATTTAGACGGCAAGGGAGCGGACGCCGAGATCATCCTCGAAAGCCACTCCGAAGACTATGACGACGACGATACGGATAGTGTGTATGGTAGCGGGCGCTTTTTCCAAGTGAAAAGTGTAAAAGTGAACATCCACAACTTCAGGTACAAGTACAACGCGTACCACACGTGGGCTGCGGGACTTCTATCCCCCGTCATCCGCCCGATGGTGCGGAAACTCGTGGCGAGCATACTTGAGCAGAAGATAAAACATGCATTCGAAACGGCGGATAAGGAGATTCGTGGCGTTGTGGAGCGCATGAGGGTTGCGTCTATTGCTACTAGTGGCGGCGGCGGGAGCCTTGAAGGGTGGATTAGAGCAATCCTTTCGCGTCCACCGGGACATAGAGGTAGTAGTGTGAGGGCGGGAGAAGGTGGTTATAAAGTTAACATTGGGGAGGATGATATATTCCCGGGTGAATTCCCGCCGGGTGGAATTGTGGGCAAGATTAAGGGCTCTACTGAGAGGGTTGTAGCTCAGGGCGAAGAGGGTGGATGGAGGAATGATGTCTTTGATCTCAAGGCGTGAGGTAGTTGCGCACGGTAGGTGGGTGGGTGTGCGTTGGGTGTTGAAAAACTAAAATTGGACACTTATGGGGGGGGGGAGAGGTTCTTTTGAAGGATCAAATTGCAAGTCAAGATATCAGCTATCTTTTTTTTTTTTTTTTGATATTTTTACTTTACCATGTCGGGTACAGTTATAACTCGTTCCGAAGGTAATCATGTCAGACTCCGGGTATAAGTAACTGTACCAATGAATCGTAATTTCAATAACCAACTTGACATCAATGTTACATTTAACCTTGACACCTCCATTAGCATACAGGTCCCACGGCATGATAAGCATTCAGCCATTTTTTTAAAAAATATATATATACTATAACACGAGGAATGTAAGAGTTACCCCTTATGAACGGAATAGAATTTAATCCCCGCGAACGGATTGTAACATCGTAAGGTTACAAGTAGGAGAATGGGTCATGCAGGTTGTTATGGTCCCGCAAGTGAAGACTTTATTTTACAAATACAGTAACCAATACGGCTTTTCTCTGCCTTTGTCCCATCGGTGAGATTCACGATGGGTGAGTCGATGGAGTAAATGTAGGATAGAAATTTGTTTCAGTCCGAGGAGATAGAGGGAAAGGAAGAAGGAAGGAAAGGAAAGGAAATGTCGATAGGTAAATTTATTGGTAAGAATGGCAGTGGTAAGGCCGTTTCTGTGATACTTGGAAAGGGTGTGGAAATATTGTGAAACGTTTTAGGTATTTGTCATGTCATGTTTGTTGAATGGGAGTTGAGTATGCTTGAATAGAATGATTCAGTTAATCTTAGCATGAAAGTGAAACAATGAGAGGAATGAGAAGGATATTATTGTATATATTGTAGGGTAGCCCTAGTGCCTAATTTTGTAATGGGGGTTGATAAGGGGATTTTTTCTATAAAAGGAGTTCAGCGATGTACCTTCTTTCCTTCTTTCCCTCATCTCCTCCCTTGACACACTACACACAACATAACAAGCATAAATATGACTTTACTGGAGAAAAGGGACGACAATCACAAGCACAACCACCAACATCCACTAAAAACAATATATAAAAGGATAATAAATATAACACGAATCAGCAAACATGAATCACCAAACTATAATACAACAAGATTGGAATGTGGAGGAAAGTGAAGAGAGAATTAGGAGGGGATATGAGAGTTGAGAGGAGGGTGAAAAGGAGGAGAAGGTGGAGGAGAAGGTGGAGGAGAAAGAGGAGAAGGAATGGGGTTGGAAGGAGGGATATATGGAATGAGAATAAGGTAGAGGATATAAGGATGAGGAAGAATATGAAGGATATTGAAAATGGGAATAACATGGAGGATATAAAAATTGGGGAAAATGTGGAAGGTAAGATGGTGAAAATTGACAAAATCCAAAAGGACAACAAAAACATAAAATCAGCAGATTTCAACAACTCTGTCTGAATCACCAAATAATGATATTCTATCTGGATTATGAAAATTCCTGGTACATGGAATAAGTATCGATATCCAACTTGGAAAGTTTGTATGAAAATTCTCTTTCCAATTCTCATTTTTAACTATCTTAGCTGATATATCTAGATTACCATTCTAACTTTAAAAGGTATGTTTTTCTTCCTACAATCACTAACATTTCAAGTAATAAATAAAAAATAAAAAAGTATTCTATATGAATTCATTTTTGGAAAACTGGGGGAACTTCTTCTCAAATGATGATAAGTTTGAAGACATTCTGACTACTTTATCTGATACTTCATTTTTATGAACTTCATTATTGTGGATCAAAACAATAAAACTATTCTGATAAGGTAGATTAATAGATCTTGGTTTTCAATTGATCTTGTTATAATTATGTATTGTATGAGCATAAAGTCCTAGTGTTTGAATTATTTGACTAGTTTTATATTCTTATTTTGTTTTACTTTGACATTATGAAAACCTCAAAGAACCTTCTTAAGTTCTAATATGCTAGTTATAGTATCTAAATATAATCAATTCCAGTAAAGTACAGTATAGTGCACAGTACTCTCAACATATATCAAGGCTGTTGCATTGTGAAATACCTTCATCTACTATTGGTTTAGAGTTGTAGGCCAGAATAATGGCATTCAAAAATGTCCAACTCAGGAACCCCCAGTTTGACAACTCCTATTCATATTTATTGTAATTAATATATGAAATATTATTTTTATAATTTGAGAAGGATGTTAAATTAATGTATCATACTAATTATCATTTGCCTTGCTTACTCATCTATGAGACTTGTATTTCCTCCTTGTAAGCTTCTGATATTCTACAGAAGCAATAACTACATTGTTGGTATTACAAATAAGTTGGGGCGCGCAACAGGAGGGTAGATGCTTTGCCAGTTAGTTGCGACGGTTATCTTGGCACTGGGAGTTTCTCATAGGTAAAGAATGGTTAGAATAACACAACCAATCGTCATACAACCTTAACTTTCATCTTTCCTTCTCTTAGTTCCCCTCTCTAACGTGTTGACTTTGCAAACCCTCTTTTCGCTCCTCCGTACCTCATCAACAGTTCCTCTCCCAAACGGAAGAGGGAAGCAACAGAAAAAAAGGTCAAACGGATAATTGAAGGCACTCACCCCGCCTGGCCTGATCCTCCGTCAAGTATCATACCAGAGAGAGAGAAAGAGAATAAGAAAGAAAAGAAAAAAACAATCTAGCCCTCCATCGGAACCTGGGCCTCAACCTCAATCTCCACCATCATCCCTTCCTCCCCGAGTGCCGTGACTCCCACGCACGTCCATACCGGCGCATGGTCTGGACACCATTTCCGGATAGCCGCGATCGTGGCGCCCAGAGCCTCGGGCGATAGTTCGGTATGATAGGAGCGTATCTTGTACACTTGGCTCCAGCCAGCGCCGCCGGCGTCTTTGAGGTTCAGTTCGACGTTCTGGAACGTCTTCTCAATCTGGTCTTCAATTGACTTTGCAAGTTCGCCGGTTTTGGGATTCCAACCACCTGGAGAGTGTTCTTGAATTAGTAGGAAGGGAAGGGGTGTATATGGGAGGGAGAGGGGTGATTGCCTTGCCCGGCGCATTCAATCCGGTCCCCTATTCGGACTGCTTGACTATAGTAGTATTTCTCCAGATTGCGCTTTCCGACGCCGTCGTAGGCGTAATAACGTAGGTGTGACATTGTTTTTTTCTTTTCTTTTCTCTCTTAGTACCGGGATGCAGGAGAGTGTGGTTTTGAAGAGAACAACTCGAGCCTTAGACAGCAAAGCGAATACCTGAGGGGAAAGCTACCCTAGCGGCCAATATATACACCCCCCCGCCCCTACACAGTCCTATCACCAGAAACTTCTCTTATTTCAGCCGTACTAAATCTAGGACTATTCGGACATCCATCGGGAAGGGAACATCCCCAAGTCTAGCGCAGGTTCTCCGTCACTGCACTACCGCATTTATCACCTGGACCCCAAATACCACGACGACACCTCGCCCGATAGACAATAACTAACACCCCACTACGTCTTGTTCCCCACCGTTGCGCATCTACCTGAACATATCAACATTGAACCCTCCCAATCATGCCTCCCCCAAACTAGGCAGCATTCTCGAAAGAAGCATCTACGGATATCCTCTGCCGTTCCCGTGATTGCCGGGTTATGACTGAAAATTGACGAATTTATTGTACATTGATCGACACTGCCATCCGTTGAAGGGTTTGTCTGGTTGTGGTGTCGCTCGAAGCTATCAATTACTCTGTACCCAGTGCCCGGATCCTGGGTGATGTCGCTAATCTGAGCACCCAGTCGATTGGCAAGGGGGGGCATAAGGGAGGGTCCGGTGGTATCACAAGCAGGGTTCTGGATCGCAGGGAATGTTTTTTTCTAGGATAGAACGGAGATATATAGCATCGTAGGTGTCCGAAAGGAATATGAATGAGATTCGGGGTAAAAAAAAAAATCAGTTACACAATTATAATATCGCAAGAGGGGGGAGGACCAGAACTGCAGTTCTTTCGCTGGGTTAGGTAAATGGTTCCTTGTTCTGTGACTGGCGAACTCCGTACAACCAGCTAGCATGTTGGACCAATCAGCAAAGAGGTGACACCTGGAAAAACAGTACCTCACGAGTAACGTGGAGACAGTATCGCGATAGATGAGGATTTCTTTACCTCTTGCTCCCACTGTAACACATGAACAACTCTGTTGCCATATCATATACACAATGCCGGTATACGAATCCACACTCTCAACGCAAACCACAACAGCAGCGCCATGATAGATGAGACAAGGGCCGCCGAAGCGATTTATCTACGATACCATCTGGAGGGAAAACGCGAAAGAGGAGGAAATCACAAGATATTGAAATGGTTGCTGATTATCGGGTCACGGGACAAGGTGCATGACTTGGAAGGTTATCATTATAATAATAACTGACTATACATGTATTATATAAAAAAAGAAAAAGAAAAAAGAAAAAGGTACGAGTGATGATTGATGATTTGTTATGGATGATAATATTATCATATTATAGGAAATAAGTTTGTATCTAAATTGAATTTCTACTTCTCGACATATCGAAAAGAGGTTTAAAAGCGAGTGAGGATCTTTACGGATGACAATTGAACCAAGTACGGTATTTTTCAATTCTCAGTAGAAGAAGGAGAGATTGAGGGGGGGGATCACAATTGTTTGCCTAGAAAGAAGATGAGTTTCTAAAAATCAGTCAGCCAAATGAACCCTTCTTTGAGTCTTTTTTTTTTGTCTCAGGATGAGATATCGGTACGATACCTCCAAGGGATATGATACAAGTTAGAAATAACAAGTGAATTCTCGAAAAAATCTAACGATCGCTATCGGATCAGAATTAACCAAGCTTTTATCAATACAATACAAAACACTGCAACAAGAAGAAGAAAATAGCAACTTCATTTTAACCCGTCCTGCTATTCATAGACTTATTACTATTATTATTGTTTGTTGTTTCGATGCGGTAGCTCATATCCTCTCAAGATTTCCCTGCACGATAAGCAGCAGATTCATCAGCGATCTTTCACAGCACGTACGCATTATGAAAAAGCAATTTTGCTACGATACAAGTAGTTACCTTTCGAGTCGACATAATTCCGAACCCCAATTTCGATATATCTATATATCGAGAGAAGCACCCTCATATCCAGCGTCAAAAGGCCTAAATTTCAACCAAACCAGTCGAGTCATGAAACTTTCGATGTAAACAGTACCTCACTCGAATTCGAAATTCGAAATTCGGGATATGGATGGATGATTGAGAATAGTCTTGAGTGATTTTTTTTTTCCTCTTGACAAAATGTAAATTGAAGAACTATCTGTGAACCTGACTGAAGTCAATTTGGGGTCCAATTTTGAACCATGTTCAGGTTTTCGTTGGTTCCTTTGATATCTTGTGTTTTCTCCCTTGAATGCTAGTTCGGAGCAAGCTTTTAATGTAAGATATGGGTAAAACTACGAGTAGAGTGAGTTGGTATGATAGGAGATACCGCGTCAGCGTAATCATAATCTTTTTTTTTTTATATATCAAGTGAGACGGTTTAAATATTGTCGATAGCGTATAATAGCCCTCAGCGATTATTCTCCTGGTTGTTGTAGTTAGATACACGGGAAGGAAGGAAGGGATAAACCGAATCCCAACATAGAATTCTAAAGTGCACGGTACCTCTAAAAACGATATTCTAGTGTCCCCTATCTTCCCTGGATATGATGTTCGCATATCAGCTACAGTGGCTTTAAATTTAGTAAGTTGTGTTCCGGTACCCTGTATCAGGAAGCTGTTCTCCTTGGCATAACACCATATACACCACTACTGTTAGCGCAGTGTGTAAGGATGTGAATCAAGTGAGTTGGTGATGCTCAGTTCAAGGGTGTCAGTCCAGTGTCTGTTGAAATGATACATGTTTTGCATGAGCTGTATATTATGTTTCTGCAAAATTAACACCATATTGTTTGAGTCTGCATTGTCAAAGTGATGAATGCACGCCTAACCTGTCATACTACTCTGACAAAGTTAGAATTATTCAAGGACTCCTCGGTTACTCCTAAAAAATGATAGCTATCATATCGTATAATCAGGTGGCATAATTATTGGAGGATACGCTGGGAGGAACTTGATGGCGTGGAGGAGGCCCGGGATAGGTTCATAGTTGGCCATGTTGCACAGCCGTTTGTGGGAAGAGAACTGGTTTTCTCTAATGTTAATAATCGTTGGAACCCGCTATGGAAAGAGAGTGGATTGGCACCCCATTCTGCTTCTACCAGGTTGTCATTCTCGGCTGGGGTATTTGTTGATTGGCTGATTGGATGAGACCAGAGAGGTACTGAGGCACTGCACTTACTACGCTTGCTGATTTGAAAGGGCCAAGCAGGTCCCAAGTCGACGACAGAGATATCTGACTCGCGCATTGGGACAGTGTGAGTGGCGGGACTAATGCTACCTGCAGCTGCACTGTTACCGGGAAGGTTGACAGTGCGTTGTTGGGTGTGTGGCAGTCGCGCGAGGTCTGCAAGGACCAGACTAGATAGGCCCGCTGTCCTCTTGGCAATGGTCACTGGTATGCAGAGTACTAGTATACCAGTAGTACAGGCATAAAACAGGAACTTTAAAAGGTCAAAATCAACCTCAAGCCCTTCAATGGGAGTGGGGGAGCCTCTCGGCAAAAGGTACTTTTTGGATATAAGTTAGTAACGGTATATTACACCGGATAAGAGAATAATCACAAAAGTCCCCTCTTATCGTCCTCTATAATACATGACTAATCCCTCCTAGGAATAAAGGGTAATGAACGGGAGAAGGCAAACATGAGCGGAGATGCAGTGTGGGGAAAGAGAAAGAGGAAATAATAATGAATAAACTTATCCCAATGCCGCAGGCCAGAACAATGTTGCTTTCGATCTCCCCGCCCATCTGTTCCGGTCCCGACCTGTCCATTCTATCCTGCAAAAAGGGAACAAAAGAAAGCAAACACCCTAAAATACCTATGAAGGCTCCGCTAGGGCCCTCGCTAAAATAAATTATTGTTTTGATGCTCTGTGGCGCTTGCTCTTTGCCCATTACATGAGCTTATCGAAAGCGGGTATCAGAGTTTGGGCTGGATTGAGAGGGTTAGTGGAGGATCCCACTGAAGCAGGTTAAGTAAGTAGACTTGCGACGTACCGAGCCAGAAAGAGAATACAAGCTTAGGTCCCGTTATCAAGAGCTTAGGTACAAGGCCCTTGAAGAATGCGCTGGGCCCCTCGTGCTTAATCATCTTGGAGACGATCCGGAAGCCACGCTCAGGGTTCTCAAAGTTTCTACACACCATCCTTGTTAGACAAGAGAGAGACGTGGTGTGGAGGAATTGCAGGGGAGGGGCGGTTTTAAATTACTTATTCTGGATACGGGTCTTGATGACGTCCAAAGGAGCGGAGACAACGAGTGACGCAGAGGCTCCGGCAACGGATGCGATGAAGTTTTGTCCCCAAGTTGCGGCATTGTAGTCAGTGAGTCCCAACATTTCCTTTGCGAATGCACTGCCGCCGAAGAGCTACAAGGCATGTTAGCAAGGCGTTGACGCATATATAGGGAGCGAGTTGACGAACGGCAAAACTTCCAGGAGCGTTTCTGGCAGCGGTCCAGCCCCATCCTCTGTACAAACCGAATCCCTCGTCAGAAATTATCTTGAAGAGACCTCGTCCTCTGAATGCATCTGGGTTTGTCTGGCGCTTGATCTTGAGGACGTCAAGAGGGAGAAGAACAATTTCTCCAATGCCAATCAAACTAACAACAGCAGATATTTTAGCCCCCAAGTGCTCAATCAATGTATGGAAAGAGCTGAGATAACAGTAACAAACCTTCCGGCGGTGGCATGCAGGATAGCCTTTCCACTCCCCTTTCCAAAGGTCCTGTCAAACTTCTCCCCATGGTAGGTGGAGAGGTAATCCCTCACAAAAGGCTGACCACCATACTTGTAAATCCTTTGCGACACCTGTTCCACACCACATTATCAGCTTTCACAGCCAGCGTGGAGATGGAAACACACTTGCCTTATACCCAGCAGCATATCCCAATCCAGGAAACAAGGAGAAGAACTTGCGGCCGAGAGGATCGGCGGCATATTCCTTGAAGATGACAGTGTTCAATTGTGAGACGGAGGCGACCTTCCCCTGATTGCTCATCAACCGCTTCGCGATGGTATCGACCTTGTAGCAGAAAAGTCAGCTTTCTTGCGAGAACGTTCACGGCAAACCCCACTTGAATGAGGATATAGACAATCACTCACAGGGTGGAAAACCGCCAATTCCGCAATCCCAGCGGATCCTGAAAGACCGGGTTAGAATTGAGCCTCCGGGGTAGGTGAAGGGGCCATATCTCACCAGAACCGAGTAACCTAGCAACGCCGGACTCCTTCTTAAAGCCCTTCGCCGAGGCATTGGAAACGAGTGCTGGAGACATTTTTCAATCCCGAACAATCGAGATGGTCAGAGAGGGAGAGTTAAATGTGGGGATTGAACTGCTATTCAAATGAAAGAGCCAAGGAAGGTTTGAGCGAGAGATTGTTCGCCTTTTTTCGGAGGTGGGAGGGGGAGTGATTTATTTATTTTTTTCTCTGACGACCTGTAGCACAAGGGTTGCCGTCACTCCAAGATGGTTGGTTTAGTTCGGTTGTCCCGTGACTTTGGGACTTTTAAGTGGTGCCAAGACAGTAATTACTGGTGATAAGTATGATAATTGTGATGTTGTAATACGGTAGTCAAACAAGCCCTATCACAGCAAAGAATATCTGTCAACTTACTAGAAACCCTTGAGCACTAGATGGCAAAACTGGGCTGTAGAGTATCCTCAAATGTATTCAGTTCTGTTAACCTCCTCACTCGAGAGGAGCGATACATAGTGAAAAACCACATTCTTAGCCTCCATGATTCCCCAGGCACTGTTAGTATTACCCGAGTATCATACCGTAGCAGGTGACGGATTGAAGCGAATATTGGCATCATAGGATGTGGTCATGATCGTCCACCTCTCTACTCGTACCTTCCAATTCCTCTTCCAACCAACTTGAACATCTACCCTCCCCGAAGTCCCCGATCTCGACGCAATGACGGGGGATATGGCCCGTTTTGCCAAATAGCAACCCCCCCCNGATTCCGACAGCGGCTCATCTCGGCAGGACTCGATCATCTCAGTCTTAGATGCGGGAGCGAGGACCCTTCGAGTGACTGGGGCATTATCTCCACATGGGTAATCCTCCCCCCGATAGGATAGATTCCCGTGTTTGTATTGGCGTCCCTCCAATTTATGAGCTTCCTGCTACGACACAAACTTCCCCCAGTGTGAGACAATCACCAGCTTCGAGGCTTCCTGTGCTCACCGCTTGGTGGTCAGTATTGCAATAGGTGTCATATAATTAATGGATCATATTAACCTGATTAATGCACTGTGCTGTGCTAGTACAGTACATGGCCAGGTCGTCGCCGACAGGTCCTTCCTCTACCCGTACGCATGTCTCGATTCAAAGTATCATGATAAAGAATGATAAAAAATAAACCAGCCAAGATACATAATAATATTATGATAGAACACCATTCCCCAAACCCCGTAGACGAGCCCTAATCCTCACATTTCTGTCATGAGCTGTGATATGATACTTTGACCTTTTCCCCCAAACTTCGATCCTAGTTGAGGATAGCGCGTGCATCGCATGCCCCGAGAGAAGACCGAGTCACTGTACAAGTACTAGCACTTTGGAGTAGTCAAGAGCTCCCCCTCCACTTGTTATCTTTATGAACCCAGTGCAAAGGGTCTTTTTCCCTTACAAGTCCAAGAGTTTGATCGCCCAGTGCCAGGGGATATCGGATATCCTGCATCGACCGCACCGACAAGACAAACTGAGCGTAATACCGTACTCCTCCTATTCAAAGCGAACTTCGTATAACCCACCAAGAGTCGGTAACAGCGATTACCCGAACCAGCACTGCGCTCCCCAGCAGAGATACTTGTGGTAGCGTTTCCCAGGTTCACAAGTCACCATAAACTCGCTACGTCGTAACATCTGCTGTCCCGACATTTGCTCGAGTGCATGCGTTAAGTAGCTTATCTGTCGCAAGGACACACAACTAGCAGCGATGCGAGCCCATCTAACATCAAGTCGGCCGGCCAGTCATCCGACTCCACCCCAGCTGCAAGTACGGTAATTTGATCAACGTAAAAAGAAAAGAAAAAACTGTCACGTTTTTTTGTGTCCCGTTACATCGAACTGTTATGCAGGGATCGCAGTACTGTACCGGTAACTTGCAGTCGCTACAAGTAAGTACCTTGGAGGTGAAGGACAAAAGGGAATAGTTGGAAGAGTTAAAGGTGCTCTATCAATCATCGTCTCTGTAAAGCTCTGGCTACGATACGGCCCCCCAAATTCCTTCATCCTTCACCCCTCACCTGTCGGTTCTGCAATACAGTTTCTGGCAGGGTTAGCGGAATTTCCGGGGGTTTCACACCTGTGCCAGTACGAGTACGAGCACTCGGGCACTCGAGTATGTGAGCTGTACCTTGCTTTTTCTTTTTTTGCCCACCTTTCCTGGTGCAGATTGCTGTGCGCCATCACCGGAACCAGGCACGGAAAGCCTAACTTTGTGATGCCCAGGTTTATGGGGGGCTTTTTTTCCCTCGAAAAATTTCCGATTGCCTGCCCCGCTGAACTGTGGCTAAACTGCAACTCCCTCGGTACAATACGGTACGGTATGTTCCTCTCTCTCTCGCTCCATCTTTGCTTGAGCCTGCTTTTAGCTCAGCCACCACCACAACCCAGTTTCCATTTACAGACACGCATCTTCGATCACTCGTTACCCTTTTCCCAGCAAGCCCAAGCACCCGGTAAAGCTGTCTCTCTAGTGATACAACTAACAAGGAAAAAAGAAAAGAAAAAAGAAAAGAAGAAAAAGCCCCTGACAGAAGGTAGGCAATAGTGCGAACGCGCAGAAAAACATATGCCATATAATAAGGTCAAAGAAACAAGCAACGCTACCCCAGAATCTACCTTGAAATTCCAACCTTGTCGAGAATTTTGCTTCCGGCAGTGGAAACCGGGGACTGTTTCTTCTCTCCAAAGATGCCCAACAGTTGTCTCCAGACAACACCAGGCTCCTGTGAAGCGTCGATGCCCTTCCACACATTCCTCCCCTTGTAGTATTCGACGACAGGCTTGGTCTGTTTGTGATAGGTAACAAGACGCTTCTTGAGAGTTTCAGCGTTATCGTCGGATCGCTGAATTAAGGGCTCGCCAGTGACATCATCCTTCATAGTCTCTTTCGGAGGATTGAAGATTCTATGGTAGGAGCGTCCTGAAGCGGGGTGAACAAGGCGTCCGGTGATGCGCGCAACCAGCAGGGCGTCGTCAATCTCAAGCTGGACCACATGATCCAGCTCCTCGCCACGGTTCGCAAGCATAGAATCCAGACGGTCTGCTTGCGGAACAGTGCGGGGGAAGCCATCAAGAATGAAACTAAAAAAAAAAAATCGTTAGACAAACAAAATTGTTTCTACTGTAACTGCGGTTGAAATACCCGTTCTTGCATTCAGTATTGTTGTCAAGTTCGTTCTTGATCATACCAACCATGATCTCGTCACTGACCAATCCACCCTCATCCATAATCTTCTTTGCCGCACGACCGAGAGCTGTCTTTTTCGCAACCTGAGAACGGAGCATGTCACCAGTAGCCTAGAACAATCATATTAATTAGTACCGGGAATAGCCCTCAAATCTTTACATCGCAAGGAAATATACCAGATGACAGATGCAGAATTTCTCTTTAATCTTTGGAGCCTGCGTGCCCTTCCCTGCATTTTACCCCACGTTAGCCGAGGCGTGGGTTTTTGACGGCGGTTTGCCAGGATAAACTTGAGATCTGTCTCCACACGAAAAGAAAGAAAAAGGGCATCACCAACCGGCGCCGGGAGGTCCCATAAGAATCATCCTGAGCGAACCGACTGGGACATCAGCCCCACTACCAGGATCCCCGGTGATGCTTAGTTCGAGTTTTTCTATCCGTTCCTGTAGCTTCTTGACCAGGTCCTTGAGACTGGCAACATCTTCTAATGAGGGTGCCATATCTGGATATTATGTTTTTTTTTTGAGTGGAGTTGAGTGGAGAGTGCTGAACGGAGTGGGGAGTGGAGAGTGGAGAGTGGAGTGCGAATGAGTGGAGTCGAAACCAGGGGCGCAATTGATGAAGAGGGGCGAGCCCGGGGAAGGGCGGGACGGGCTGGTGAAATAAGTTGAGGATTTGAAGGGTTGGGGTTTACTTCGGTCTCACGGGTCAACTTTGGCTTGATCTCCTCTGGTCCGACTACCGCCGAAAATATGCACAGAACAGAAAAGTCGGCTTCGATTCTTCTCTTTTCTGCTTTTGTTGAACGGTTTAGATATACTATTGTTTTGTCTTTACATCTCTTTAACAGGGTTGTATTTCCGTATTCCATAGGGTTGTTGGTGGGGCTTGAACTGTTTAGGAGCCTCTCAACACCTTCGGGCACTGCTGCATACCAAGCATCCTGATACCCCCAACACTACTCACCCAAACCCACGAATTCATCTGTCTCAACTACAATCTCATCCCGAAACCCCTCAATAATATACAGCGATGCCTCCTACACTTGGTGAAGCTGTTCCTAGCACCACTGTCTCCATCGCCCCCCTCATTCTCCTCAGCGCCTGTGATCACTATGGTCGCTCAGCAAAAGGAACCAGGAGAAGAGTTGTTGGTGTACTGCTCGGCCAAAATAACGGATCAGACGTTAGAGTAACCAACAGTTTTGCCGGTATGGAGTTCCTTAATCCTTCCGGCCTATTCCAATGGAAATTTAATGCTGATGATGGTGACTTTTGTAGTTCCATTCGAAGAGGACGAAAAAGATCCGGCGGTTTGGTTCCTTGACCACAACTATGTTGAGTCCATGAACGATATGTTTAAGAAGGTCAACGCCCGCGAGAAGCTTATCGGCTGGTATCACTCTGGGCCTAAGCTTCGTGCGTCTGATCTGGAGATAAACGAGCTATTTAAACGATACACGCCCAATCCTTTACTAGTTATCATTGATGTGGAGCCTAAGGAGCTCGGGGTACCTACCGACGCTTATTTCGCTGTTGAGGAGATCAAAGACGTAAGCTTCACCACCAGCTAGAGATTCCGGTTGAGTTCGGAGATAATTTTTGGTGTTTCTTTGATGGCTAAAGCTTGGGTCGACACCATTGTTTATAGGATGGTACCACTACTACCAAGACGTTTGTCCACACGCCATCGATAATCGAAGCCGAGGAGGCAGAAGAGATAGGTGTTGAACATCTGCTCCGCGATATCCGCGACGTTGCCGTTGGCTCGTTAACGACCCGGGTCAACTCCCAACTCCAATCTCTTCAAGGCCTCCATCTCCGCCTCCGGGATATTGGAGCCTACCTCGAAAAAGTTCTCAGTGGCCAACTCCCAGTGAATCATGCCATTCTCGGAAATCTCCAGGACGTCTTCAACCTGTTACCTAACCTTTCGACCCCATCCTCGACGGACGGCGAAGAGGGCCACAATAACGATTTGGCCCGGGCTATGAGTGTCAAGACAAACGATCAACTGATGGCCATCTACGTTTCTTCGTTGATCAGGGCTATCATTGCCTTCCACGACCTTATCGATAACAAAATCAAAAATCGGCAGGACCAAGCTGAAGAGAAGGAAAAAGAGGAAAAAGAACGAGCGGAGAAGGAGAAGAAGATAAATGGGGCTTCTACTTCTGACAAGGACGGCTCTTCTGAGAAGGGGAAGGAGGACTCACCTAAGGAAAAGAAGAAAGGGGACAAGGAATAGATATGACACAAATGTCATCGGGGCACTGTATGCCGAAACTTGAGAAAGTGAAAAATGTGCGGCTTAGAGGTCATCTTTCCTGTAGCATAACGACTGGAATTCTGGTATCTGGTGTTCCAAGAATCCTCTGTTATGCGAATGCATATTTTAAAGTCAAATCTCATGGTTTGATCCAAGTGAGGGTTCCAGCTTTTGTCCTAAACTCACCAAAATATCCCCCGAGGTCACTAGTTTCATTAGAGTGATTCACTAGGGCTACTAGAGAGCCTATTTGTGCGATCCTAGTAACAAAATTCGTAGACCCCCACTCCCCCCATTTTACACCAAAAATGGTTGGTTTTAATCACACCCAACTCATCTGAAAGCAATATAGAATTAATGAAATCAATGTCAGTGTACGCAATTGCCTAGACTTTCTAGGTAGAAATTATGAGAATTTTCCCACTCCATGAGGGCCAAGGGCTCAAGGTCTCTTGGATATTTTCGCAATGTATCATAATATTATTGTCATACCTTTTGCAGGGGAAAATCTTATAAGATCAGAAATTCCTTTTCCCCACTCTCATTATTTTCAGTATTGCACCATGGCCCAACCAACAGAGCCTGTCAAATATAAATGACAATACCTAGATGACTCTAAAGGCTCTGGGGAATTTTAGCATTTTTTTGCAAAGCAACTGGGCCGAGATTTCGCAGCCCATTTTTGGTGTAAAATTGGGAGGGGGAGCCATGAATTTAGTCGCCAAGCTCGTACTCAACACGGTATCAGAACGCTAAGGCCAGGGCAGGCTGATGATTTCTTGAACAAATTACCCTGCCATATAATCCCATATAATCCCATATTGTTATCTTTTCTCCCCAAACAGGGATAAACTATACCCGAGTACAGCATGGCAAGGGGAATAATAAATAGTTCAAAGCTTTCCATAAACACCAAAATTAAGCATCCCTGAATGATATCATGGGACGTCCCCGCCAAGCCAAGTCTTCCCACACAAACATGCAACCCCAAGAAAACATTTCCACCCCGCCCCGAGCCTCGTCCCCCCTCAAACTAACAAAACCCCAGCAACTTTCCAATGACCACAGCTCTATCAGTGGTAGAGTCGGCCAAACGTCAGGCGGCCTACCGTGCCGTTGACGAGCACTTCCCCCCCCACGCCCGCTTTGTCGGAATAGGCTGCGGCTCAACCGTAGTCTACGTCGTCGAGAAGATCGTCCAGCTCGGCCGCGATGTCACCGATTCTGTCACTTTCATACCGACCGGGTACCAGTCCAAGGAGTTGATCATCAACGGTGGCCTAAAGCTGGGCTCTATCGATCGCTACACCGAGCTCGACATCGCTTTCGACGGAGCGGACGAGGTGGATCCGTACCTGAACTGCATCAAGGGCGGAGGGGCATGTCTGTTCCAGGAGAAACTTGTCGCGATTTGCGCAAAGAAGTTTGTCGTTGTTGCTGGTGAGTAACTATTTCCCTGCTCCTCTCCGGAGGCCTTCACATCACCTTTGAATTGCGGTTGACAAAGTTTTCCCGGAGAAAGACTATCGCAAACTCTCACCCTCGCTCTCCACACACTACACCCCCGGCATCCCCATCGAGGTCGTCCCCCCAGCTGCTACTTACGTATTATCCCGCTTAATCACTCTCGGCGCCGTCAACCCCGTCATCCGCGCGGGCGGGATATCTAAAGTCGGACCGTGCATCACCGACAATAATAATTTCATAATCGATGCTCCGTTCCCCGATGGGTTCATCCCTTCGCCTTCTTCCCCACTATCTCATCCACACAAGCCGCTTTCACCGGGACCCTCTACCGTTCCTGTTGACGCTGCTGCAGTTGAGCGCGGCGGCGAGAGGGTTGGGGGCATGGATATTTTAGGAAAGGAGGGGGGGCATCCCGGCGCTGCGGTCGGGATGGGCGTCGGCAGTAACGAGAAGGTGGAGGAGTTGGCGAGGGCTCTGAAGAGCATTGTTGGCGTCGTGGAGCATGGGATTTTCTGGAGCGGGGATCGGAAGCCGATTATAGCTTACTTCGGTATGGAGGATGGAAGGGTAGAGCTCAGAGGTCACACATAGTCTACTGGCTTGGTAATGCCGTATTGGTAGGCTAGCGTGTTGGATATTGGATCAAGATGTCATTTTCCCCTTCGATATCCGACCTCTCCTTAGCACTTGATCCAATCAATTTTCTTGCCATGATAGTGATATTAAGAACACTTGACTTGGGAAGAAATCTAACATGTGTGTATGCTGCAGCATGCGGGTAATACCTCCTTAGAGTAGCAACCCAATCAACCGAACCAAAAAAACCCCACCTTTAAATCACAACTTCTCACCCGAAATATCAGTTCTCACCTAATCACGTGTGACTCACCAGAAAGCGTGACACAGCCAAGCCCACGCATGACTCCCAGAGCCCTACCTTACGGTAGCTTTCAAAACGGGCGAAAACAACAAAAAGAACCCACCACCCCACCGCCGGCCAAAGTTGGTTTTTGCCCACGCAGCAACCAGTTCCCAACATGAGCTCCTCCTCCTCATTATCGCAAAGGCCGACATTAATCCGCCTCACTCGCTACGACACTCCCGATGACCAGTTTGTCCTACTACATGCTACTCCAACTAGCGCAGTGCATCCATTAGATCTCAAGCTTCATGCCACGGAGGGGGAGAGAGCTTTTGCCACTGATAGTGATTTGCCCACCCCCGTTCCTGCGCTTCCGCATCTGCACCAACCCTGGCTTCCAATCTCTCAGAGGTGAGACTTGGCTAACGGTCTGAGCTCGGATACCGGTAGTCACGCAATCTAAGATTTACGAGCTCCGAGCGAGGTCGTACACTGGGACTCTGGAAGATTTAGAAAAGATATTCTTGGCATTGCTGTTGAAGCAGGACACGGGGATAGCCAGGGGTGTGGAATTGGCTGCTGCCGTGGATGCCAAAGGTGTCACAGTATGGTTGCCACGCTGCCTTATCTGGAGTGAAGGAAGGGGTCCGAGCTGACAAGAGCAGCTAACGGTCCGACAAGATGTCGGTGGGATAAAGCAACGGATCGCCGCATTGCAAATTCCTGAGAAAGAAGTTGAGATACCGATTTTTGACTGGGCGGTGGAGGCTTGTGGGGATTTGAATAGTGGCTCGGTATGTAGTCAGTCAGCGAGTCAGCACGCAGTGTGGAGGGAGCTGATTTTGGGGGGGGTTGGGACGGTCGGCACAGGCTCAGTTGGGCAACCTTCAGAGTAAGGTAAAATCTCAGGAGAAGGAGATTGAGGCTCTTACGAAGCAATTGAAGGATTTGGCAGTGTTCAAGAAAGAACATGAAGAGATGCTGCTGGCCAAGTTTAACGAATTGCTGAATTCAAAGAAGGCAAAGATTAGGGAATTAAGTCGAGAGCTTGAGATTAGAGGTGGTGACACGGGTATGTTCTCTGTCGGGTTACCTTATCGGATATGCTAATCATGAAACGCCTTGGCAGTATCTTCAAAGGCGGAGTCACCAATGGTGGAAGACGAGTCGGAAGTCACTGAACCGGCTCCTGTCCGAGGAAGAGGAGCCAGAGGTCGAGCCAGAGGCAGGGTCAGGACCGCAGCACCCAGGAAACGAAAGCCAATGGCGCCTCCCACCGATTCTGAATCAGACGCCTTCGTAAAAATAGAGATAGATAACAAGGGGAAGCTATCCCCCGATGACGAAACTGAAGACTCTGAGGAAGAGGCCGGACCTAGCCGTGGATACCTACGGCAAGAGGCAAGGAGCGATCGGAGCGCCACCGAAGACGAGGACGAACTTCCTCCCGTCAGGAGACCGATCGCATTCACCATTAAAAAATCCGATCCCTCGCCCGAGAGGACCCCCGACCAAGATGTCGAGATGGACGAACCGCCCCGGGTACAACCTACTAGGATAGGCGGACGGGCGCGAGGTGGGGATGCAAAGGGGAAAGCACCCGCCTCACCGCCGACATCACGGGGTAAGGCCAGAGCCACCCGGTCAAAGCCGAAGGAGCCAAGTCCCTTCTCTCCTTCTCCTCCAGCAGACGATGAGGACGAGACAGGAGATAGCGAAGACGACGAACTATAGATAGCTACAAGAGACGAGGGGGGAGGGAATCATTACTTTGTACCTTTCCCTTTTAGACATGAAGCAAATTGGTATCTGCTTGTGGATCTCGGAGAAGAGACAATCAGTTATAGGGGGTACATGCTTGGTCAGATGCATCCACGTGAGGCTTTACTACCTGTACCTGTATTCTACTGCGCCGCTAGCCTATTCTCCACGTGTCAAGGCACCTCCAGACGGCGGAAGTTGATCTGTCTATCCACCTATTCAGCCAGGGCCAATCCAGGGCGCCCAACTGTATCATGTAGATGAGCATTGCAAAAAAGGGATAAATATAAATTTCATAGGATGGTGCAAAGCGTCTAAAGCGTGTATGATACCTATCTGGGTGCATCCATGTAATGCCGTGGTTCAGAGTAAAGGGGTTTAAATGCGGGGGGGAATTCTGAAGGGAGAAGGTTCAACTTCAATTCACATCCAGCTTTTCCCTTAAATACCGTGAGCAGAGCGGCCTAGACCAGAATCGAACATTCAACCTCTGAAAACCATCCTCCCACCCCCACCCCCAGCCCCCATACACTTTTTTCAAATCCCAGACATCCACCACACGGACGCACATAGAGATATCACAGATAGATAGCCAGACTCTTTCAGAAGCGTGGCACAGCAGAACACGAGGGTAAAGCGGCAAGACGTCACAGTACGATACATGAAATAGCACAAAAACTCGAGCGGGTATGATACGGGATGGAAGCGAAATATCGGTAGAAGGTTTTTACGGAAGGGGGAAATCGTAGATGGAACCGGGTCCTAACTTTATGTAAGAACGAACGAACCAAGGAAGGAACCAAGGAAGGGTCATCTATCCATACCACGCCCTTATCGGCGGGGCTGCGGGGAGGGGGAGTGGACGAGCATACCGAGCGAGATACCGTGAGCGCAGGGAAAACGATACGATACCCGGATAAGAAAGAGAAAAAAAAAAAGGACTTGTTTGCACAAGTACGATATGGGTGCATTTATGCATAGACTAAATTGACCAGACACCTCAAACCTGGTATCATACCAAGTCAGGACACTTCAAAGTTTACATGGCAACGACATGGATCTCTGAAAGAATTGAAAATCCCACTTTCAAGAGACTATAAACAAGTGAATCTTGATGAGAATTTTTTTTTTTTTTTTTTTTTTTGAAAACCATGGAAGGGTACCCTACAGACCGAAGAAGGATTGCGAGGTCTGAATTGAAATCGTTGCGTTTTTTTTCGAGTTGGCCGGTTTATACTGATATGCGCTCATGTGAACGCGTTCCTGTCAGAACCTACATTTGGCCTCTTTTCGCCGGGACGAGAAAGAGGCCTTTGAAGTACCGTGTGCCGACTGGAGAGAATAATTTCGAGCGGATGAAGGTTTGGTTTCTCATTCAAGTGTGACATGCTACTGCATCTTGGAAAAAGATGTTTTGAAAATTATTTTAGATTAGACTGATGGAAAATATCGGAATGGGATGGGAGATATCTGGATGTAAAAGTGGAATTATGAGTGTATATCTACGTTATATTTTTGGATTTTTTTTATGTTTACAAGCTGGAGGTCAACAACATCTTGGTGGTTGATTCAGACTATCATACTTGTACTAATGTTTTGGTATATCGTTGTCCTAACCCTCACGCCAGCATTGTACAATGTATACGGAGAATTGTCACCTCTCCTGACCATACATCGTTTTCACCATTTTGTAACCTTCAGGTTCAAGGGTTATTATCTTCCGTTATAGTGTTTTTTGAGTGACAACTTTTCAAAAAAAAAAAAAAGGAAAAAGAAAAAATGCAATAAGTTCAATTAAAAATAACGCAAGCAGTAGTTGTCCAATTGAGATGAGATATTGTGCTACATATGTTCAAGAAGTGCAGGACATTTTTACTGTAAAAATCCGCATTTCGGTATCTCTCATTTTTTTTTTTTTGATCCAGAAGATGCAATTCACTGTAGATGTCTCCTGAATATCTCTTGTGTTTGTTTATTGATATAAACTCTATGTACCGTACATGTCTATGAACCTTACTGTGCAAAATAAATAAATATTGTTGGATGTTGGATGGCTAAGTGTTGGTTCTAACAAAAACGCATTCATATTATTATGATGATATGTGATAGTTGTGAGACATTTTCGTAAATATATATAGCGATTCGTCATCTAGCTCATCTCATCGAATCCCTCGAAGATGAATATTTCCCCTCCCACACCCCGGGGAAGTTGATCGAACTCGGATTCTTCTTCTTCTAGAAAAGGGACGATCAATGTATAATACCTGCTGTGTGTTTCGTGAGGTTTTTTTTCATTTTTTGCACCCCCCCC
>QFET01000601.1:4054-19187 GCA_003316355.1 Tuber calosporum | reverse complement strand
TGCACCACTGTACCCGTACGAGTACAGTACTCGTACAGTTTACCGTTCCTCATATAATACCATACTCGTACGAGTATGAGCACAAGTACTAGTACAGTACATTTACAGCGTCATGAATACCCACATACAAACAAACAAGCAAATAAGCAAATCCCGAGAACCTCAAGCCCAAGTCCCGGTAAATACCGTTGCAGCGAGCAGCACTGTACTCTACCCGTACCGTACCCCACACAAACACACCCGCCGCCGTTCTCCGGCCTGCACGCACCAGGGCCAGCGGACCGGTACCGGTCGAGTACTCGTACAAACCCTGGAATCCACCTTTGACAATTCACAGTACGACCTACTGCGTGGTTACCGTACTACAGTGGTTAGTACTGTACTCGTCCCAGGTGAGGAAGGAAGGAAGGAAGAGGGGGAAAAGTGGGGGGGAGATATTTCGCCCTTTTTCCTTGATGTGGCGTTTGCCCCACTCCCCTCCCCCTCCCCCCTTGTATTCGGGTATATACGGTATTTTCCTTTTCATGGGGTGGGAGCTGTACAAGTACAAGTACTGCACTAGTACGGTACTGTACTCGTATGGTGCGGTGACCAAGGGGAGGGAGGGCAGGTTTTCCTGGAAAATGCTGATCGATCATTATGATACAAGAACTATCTGGTAAATTTATGTACAGTATGTAATTTTATTGTTTGAGCGTGCATTGTTCGGATTTTTATATATATATATATAAAGTTGGGGGAAGAGGGGGGAAGTACAGTACACAACCGGATTACCGTTCTATCCTACTCATTCCCTATTTACAGATATATCGATGAACCAGCCAACCAAGATACTACAGTAGCAGACAATAGTATTGTAACCATACGGTAGTTTCCCTGATACTTCTTTTTCTTTTTCTCCAGAATAAGCTCGAGTTGACAATCGCGAATTTAGAATTGGCACAGCACGATACTACAATAAATAAATACCAGTCCAATTTTTTGAGCTGACCAGCTATCATATGAACAAAACCGTAACTACCATATGAGTTTCAAAAATACGATTATCCCTGTGCACATTAATGACTGATATACCGTACAAGTACTTGTATAATAGCTACTTGTACTTGTACTCGTACAATACGCTAGCTTACCGCAGTATCATACCCATCCAGCCAGCCAGCCAAAAAAGCGGTTCGGCTCGTCATCGTTATAGTTCCCTCCCTTCCCTCCTCCCTTCCCTCCCTTCCCTGCCTGGTGGGGGTAGTGTACAAGTAGTGGAGGGGGTAAGCGTGCATGGTACAATACAATACAAACCAAGCAAAAGTATCGGAGAGAAAGAAAGAACGAAAGAGAGTGGTTCGTAGTGGGGTGGCGGGGGGGGATTGATAGAGAATTCTCCCGTGCGTTTCTTGCACTTTTTTTTATCATACACGGATAGATGAATATATCAAAAGTTTTTCCTCTCCCCTCCTCTTCTCACTCAATGTTTTATTCATTAAATTTTGATAATATCACAAAATGTTGTTATTTGTATTCAAGGAAGGAAGTACCGTATGTAAGGAAAGGAAGGAAGGGATGGATGGATGGATGAGACGGACGGAAGAGATCATCATCATCCATCCGTCCAATCAGGAATCGAGAATTTAGATGCCGCAGGTACTGTACTCGAGTACCGTGCGACGTGATCTATGATACTCGTACTCGTACTTGTATGATATAAAAACTATCTATCCAACTCGAAAAAGCCCTAACCGCATTTTGCACTGCGTGCATGATATGGCTGGCTTTTTACTCGTATGGATTGATAAAAGAGGGTAGGGGTAGAATAATGTCTGGCTGTCCCACTCCCCTCTTTCTCCCTCCATGGATCGAGGGATGGAGTGGTTCACTATTTTTACAAAAATAGTATTCTCAGATTCGGAGGGTTGATGTAGTGGTCCCTTGGATCAGTCACAATTCTTGTAGAGTTGTTTGGTTTTGTTTTGTTTTAAGGTCATGTAAGATATGATAAAGGATAGGGTACTTGAGTGATATACCGGCATGGCAGCTGTGAGCTTGTCTACTCCACAGCGCTCGAGTGCACTTGCACATTTACCCCCCCCCCCTTCCACTCCTCCGCCCCTTGCATCCTCCTCCATTTACATAAACCCCACTTTGCGCAGCCAGGGAGGCGTTGCATGTCTCCTTTGCCCCTCTCGTTTATTCCCGCCCATCAATTTTGTACTAGTGCTTGTGCGAGGACAGTGCTAGCACCGTGCGGTTCGGTAAATGATATATCAACGTCTGTCAGTGTCATAGATTGAACCTGACTCTTTTATTTATTATTGTGTCGTAGTTGTCCCAAAAGTCAGAGCTGGGTGAGAGAAGGGCCCCACATCTCATTTCCAACAGACGGGCAAACGGGTGCCGGAATCAAAAGAAAAAAGAAAAGAAAAGAAAGAAAAAGCGGGAGAAAGATAGCGAGTGAAAGAACAGGAAAAGGAAAAACAAGTAAGGAGGCCGGCCGGGTGGCGAGGGTGGAGGGGAGTGGAAGAGGGTGGGGAAAAAAGCAAGCTTTCTGACCCCGTCGCTCCATTTCCTTACATCCCATGAACCGTACTCTTGGAGTTGGGGGTTGAAGGGAAGGGAGGGGAACAATCCACCGGGCTGGTGGGAGAAAAGAAAAAAGAAAATGCGTCGGGCACGAACGGTTTTCCGACGCTGACTTTTCTTTTATGGCTTTTCCGAAGCTTGATTTCTTGCCTTCTATGAAGGAGACCGGTTTTATTAGACACGAGATTCCCTTCCTCTTGGAAACGATTTCAACGATTGGGAGAAGAACACAAGATTTGAATGGTGGGGGGGAAGGTGAACCAAAAGAAGGAAAAAAAGCTCTTGACAAACTCGTGTGGGTATGACACTGCACTCGTACAGTACTCGTATGAGTCTGGCCCCTTGGGCGAATCTCATACCCAGCAACCCCGGTGTTTCACTCTCATAAATCTTACCTCCTGAAGAATTCCGCACATTGACAGGTATCATAATGCTGTCTTTTTTTTGTACCGTGTAGTATGGTACAAGCACCGTACTGTAGTACTCGAGGGGCCCTTCTTGTATGCGGTGGGATAGGCGATTCCCTACTGAAATGTCCTCGTGACTATAAATATATCGCCGTACTTTGTAGCTTGCACTACCGGTACACCGCTTTTCCTCGTGGCTCAATTGCCGTACTGCTTTGCGTGTGGATGGGGTACAAGTAGGCGGCGTTTCGGTGCTTTGGATCCTCTACCGTACTCGAGTACTTGGACCACTATCTAGTAATTCCGAGAGCGGCCAACACCCAAAACCTGAAAACCCAGTCTCTTCTCCCTTCTTGGTGCTAGGCCGCACATCAGTAATCCATAAAGTACGAGTATCATAAAAACCTTATTTTTATTTATTTATTGGCGTGTTGAGTACCGTGCGCTTCCTATTCAATTGTTCATTGGGTGAGTGACAATCCATGACAATTTACAGGCACTGATGATACTCGTACCAGCCCACTGTTCCTCTGTAATACCCGCTACGGCATTGGCACTGTACTGTACGAGTGCTACTCGAGTATTTGGATTCCGCACGCTTGGCTCTCGGGTTCGGTACTCGAGCACAAGTACTCGGACAGCAAAGTTGGGCTCAGTTTAGACCCTGTACTCCCACACCTGATAATACTATCGGCGGTGCCGTACTTCATCGGCAAGGTGGTCATCCCAGTTAGCAGTGATAGGTTTGGTTTTACTAAAATCAATTTAAGAAAAAAGCGAGGAGAGAAAATTTGCCTCCCTATCTTATCAGAGGGATTCCCACTTGGCACCGAAACACTGAGCACACACAGTTTGCTGTAATTTTATGGATTTTGTCAAGAATTCACAAAAATCTGGTAAACTAGGGAGAACCCGGATTGTGACAACATCAAATAAGCCCCAAGCCTTGACGGGGTGCTCGTTGAAACTTCATCCATGAGCTTTTGGTGTTGCTTTTATTGCTCACATAGAAGAGAAACCCGAGCCCGAAAGGCTGGTAGGCAGTAAACTCTCATGTCGAAATGACTGTCCTCCTATGTGATTATCCCCGGTCACTTTTTTTGGCTAGTTCTGTGTCCTTCTTGGCTGGGTTAGAGCAAGTCTCCTCTCTCGTGACCCTCATAGTATCAGTGTTATTGCGAGTGAGACGGTTCTGCTCAGGATTTCCAAGGCCCTCATGGGGAGTATCATACTGTATCCACCCCACGCTATGCGGAATATATCTGGGGGGTTTATCTCCTTCGCTGCCTCATCGTCTTTGCTCAGAGAAAATTTGCCGAATTTCGAACTGAACCTACTCGAGTACAGCATACGGTGCTCGAGTGCTCGAGTACACGGGAGCAGCCCCTCCCTTTCCCCCAGTTCATTCATCACATCATTTGCCGGGCTTCGTGCAGCGAGAGGCAGAAGCAAGGGTATTTTCCGCCTACTCGAGCCCTTGCCCCCGAATTTCCTCGACGAGAAGCAGCCAAGACATCCGTGAACAAATGTTGTGTCCGGGATCTTCGACTGGCCCATGCGGTTGGGTTGGGCAAGCTTATGCGCACGTCCCAAAATGCGATTAAGCGATCCACTCCCCGTCATAGGCTTATCAGCCTCAAAACCTCGGGATCTGGTTTTGTAACTGAGGCAAAAACATCCTTCCTTTTCCTACAGCACCCTTAGAAGTGATCCAGGTGAAAATGGCTTGCAGATTTACAAGAGATGCCCAGAGAATGGTGTTTGCCATCCAAACAAATTGTTCCATTTTTGCTTCTTTACTCCTCTGAGATTCTAGCGATAAGATGGAAGCAGATCTATCCTTTTAGCCCCTAGGGTTTGTCTGAATAAAACACCGGAAAAGATCAAATGCAAGCGGTCCTAGACCGATGAACCGGCGCCGCACAGAACCTACCATGCTCCTTATTGTGGCACTTGCAGTCCTAATGCGATCGAAATCATGAAATTGTACGGAGTCATGATGTCTGCTGAAACTTTGCTTAGCGCTGTCGCGGAAAGCGACTGGCGTCTGTGCTGGGAATAAAATCCGGACTGTACCTAGGTACGAGTAGTTGCGTGGGGGTGCCACCCCTAAAGCGGGGAATTGAGCTAGCCGATTTTATGCCAAAACAAATTGTTAGGTTTTTAAATCGCCAAGATCATCCCTCGTTAGTCGGGAGTAACCTCATCGAAAAAGGGAGATTCTCTGGTGAACACTTCACCTTAGTTTGAGTAGCCCTGACATGGCACAAGAGCTGCCAAATTGAAAGTTCTCTCTCTCAACACCAAATCAAGATTTCGGCAAGGTGCCGATATGTATGGGGTCAATATCTGTGACAGTATACGGTATGCATGGCCATGTTGATAAGGTTAGGGGAGGCTTTCTTTGACGGGATCGGATTATTTCAGCATTGTCTGCGCCAAAAACTCATCTTGGTAATAGGACCATCCACCCGAGGGAATCGAGTTTTGTAAGATCGTTTCTCCCACACACTCGAGTACCCTCCGCCAGAGATATTGAAGCTGAAACATGATTTCTACGGAGTTTCAATGGTCGTGCATTGGCCCTCGTTCCTGGATATAGTACGGTACTCGTACTCTTTATTTGTGGCCCCTTCCAATCAACGCCGTCAAGCCTCAGTCCACAACCTGGTTCGACCAACTGCTCGTAGCTGGTCAGCTGCTGTATTCTGACGTTGCGCAATATGTCCCTCGCACAAAAATTGCCCAGGAACAGGATTGTTCCTTGTACAGTGAAGGACAGTGCAGTAACTGTTAGCAGCTAACACCCAGAGGAAAGTCACGTCCGTAGCATGAGAAGCTACATTTCTCCTCAGTACCTTCCAGCAAATCCTGCAAGATACCATGATAGAAAGAGAAGGGTTTTTCCGATTTTATTTTATCTTCCCTGCGTCGCGTAGCCGCCTGTGAGGGAAAGAAGCCCTCCCTCGGCGCTGATCCTTGAAGCTATGGGTATCTAGCGGGAGAAAAAAGCAATTATTTATTGAGTTGGACATCCTACTTCAACCACACGTCTGTCGGTACGTACCCCACCCTCGAGCCGTAACAAAAACTATCCAACCTATCGGCATATTCGCAATGGGCATAATACCGGTACTGTTACCTCAATCTTCTGGCTTCGCCTCACTTCCCATCTGTGCTCACAGAGGCTTGCAGGGAATCCCAGACATCTGCGTCGATTTGCTGTCAGACGAGGGCACTGAGTTTGTTTTTCCTGCACCATTCTTCAGGTCGTAAACAGGAAAACTGGCGGGTACCTTTCTGCTTCCGTCGTCTCGCTGCATAGTTCCGTGGATGGGATTGAACAGATGAATCGGCCCTAGGTGTGCTAGTATTGTACGGTATCGTGCTGTACCAGTACTGTACCACCGGCGAAGTCCCTTTCCGAAGAAGCAACTTTTCGCACAAGTCCGCTAGATTGATTTTTTGTCTATAACATCAGAGTGCTCGGCCCGAGCCAGCCCCGCCAGTGTTTTGGACGACAGATTATTTGTTCGTACAGTACGGTACTGTACGAACGGCGTACCGTATTCAGGTACTATCAATTGTATTGCGTACAAGCGACGGGTGTGGGTGTGGGGGAGCATTCACTGGAATAGATAGCCTGGACCAATGGGTGAGTTGAACCCAAGATACTGCTATGCCCAACGCCACTGGCTCGTTCTGTCCAGGATTCATTGGATTTCGCACCGAAAGGCTCAATTCAGCTAGCTAGGGATCAAATTCTGAGCACAAGGGTCTAATTAGCAAGTGTTTTGGAAAGCAAGGAAATTTCGTTGATACTCGATTGTTTGACCAGAGACAAACCTCCGCGATGGTCAGATATTTCAGAGAATAGTGCACTACCGGTAGTGATCGAGGAGGTTTGGTACTTAACCGTGATGGCTGTGGTTTGCAGCAGCTGCGTGTCATCAGGCGGAAGCAGCCGAGTCGGGGGATTTTTCTTCTTGGAGTTGCAGTGCTTTTGTTTTTTTTCTCATTTCGTTCACCACCCAAAGCGCACCATACAGAGTACGAGGGAGAAGATATCACTTTTGGCCCTTGAATCACAAAGGACTCAGACCGACCCAGCGGATCCACTGAAGCTTCCCGGACACCAGCCGCAAATCCGCCAGTGTGGTGTGAGGATTTGCATCCGCATCCGCAGCCTAGCTCTGTGAAACTATTAGTTACGGGCTTGCTCGTTCTCTTTCTCTCTTTCCATCCCATCCACCCACCTGTCCACCCACCCACCGTTACTTGCGTACCGCACTGTATGTACCAGTACTGACCTTTGCCTAACCACACCCACGCCAACCCTGCTCAGCACACAGCACAAACCCTCCTTGCCAATTCTTTTCCCTCTACCCTGTCCTATCCCTTCTTCTTTCCCTCTCTTCTCCCCTGTTGCGGCAAGTTTCTTTAAAACCCCGCCACTCCCCCGAAGTTTATCACTTATTTCTTTTGCTCCAATCCCCAGTCATCCTTCAGGCCATCTCCCCTTTCCCCTCTTGCATCCTATCACAGCCTTTCTCCTGCTTTTATCTCATCCAATTCATCTTTCATCTAACTGTCTCGGACGGGATACATCCTCTCGCCTTTCCTTTGCTTGAGCTTTTGTTCTTGCGGCGGGATAGTCGATTGCTATCTCGCGCTTTCTCTTCAACGCTATTTCATCAGCTCCGAAATTTGCACAAAAAAAAAACATCTCTTCCACTTTCAACTCATCTCGCTCTAGTAGGTTTTGCCGAGCTAAATATCATTTCCCTAAATATACTGAGAAGGAAAACAGTCCTGCTAAAACTCAGGATACAGGTGGATTGCTCTTGCTCAATTTAAGCTCTTAACAATTTACTCTACAAGGTTAGCAACTCTTTCAACCTGCCCTCATTTCTTATCTAATCGCCAACTGAAAAGAGATACAGGAATAATGGCAACCAGTCAAAAAACTGTGCTTTCCAACTCTTCCAGGAACTCACCTGAAGCTTATAAGCAGCACGCGAACACCCCCTACATGGCTCATTCAAAAAATACTTATCGTCATGTTCCTGGACATCCTCACCAGATGCCTATCCAACAGCCCCATTACGGACAGATGATGCCAGGTGGAATGCCATATCCTGGGCCTATGGGCCCTCATCCTCAGTTTTATCCCATGGGTGCTCCAAACCCTAATTATGGACCTGTGTACAATCACGGGCCTGACCAGCTATCTTATTACTATTACCCTCACCCTAGCTGGCCTGTTCCAGGAGCCATAGCAGTTTATCCTCAACCAGGATACGCTAGTTCTCCGCCTCCTACTCCTCCTCACTCGGGAGTTCCGTATGGATATCAGGTAGCTCCTGGTCCAGAATTCTATGGCCCTCAGTTACTTCCACCAACCCCCCCTCATGCCAATAACTGCCATGGAGGCTCTCAGGCACTGGCTGCTAATCCAGTTCCTCAATTAGAGCAACGTCGTAGTTCCTGGTCTTCCTCAGCGGCTTCAGAGAGTCCGACAACCCCTTTCATGGCCTCGGCTCAGACTGATGCGGGACCAATCATTGTTGAAGAAACCCATCCTATGGTGGCCTCTAACAGTGGCAGTAATGATGTTGTCTATGGGCAGCCGGCTACTCCACACGAGAAAAAATCCGTCGAAGCGCTTCTGTTGGCTGGTCCTCCACTCCCAACCCCAATTCCGGCTCTCTTCTCCCCTGAATCGGCGAGGAATGTCAATCAAGCTCTGGACAATCCCACCAATACGACCAACGTTTATATCCGTGGATTACCTCCAGATACTGATGACGATAAACTCTATGAGATGACCTGTCGTTTTGGTACAGTTGTATCTCACAAGGCAATCATGGACACTGATCACGGAACGTGTAAAGGGTAATAGAATGAACTTCCCTCCCACTTGCGCTTCTCCCACTGAAATTTCCTCAGGTACGGCTTTGCCCGCTACGAAAATACCGATGAAGCTGAGGACTGCATCCGTGGGCTTGTTAGCTCGAAATACGAAGCTGGATTTGCCAGGGTATCTCCTCATCTTCTCGAGTGTTTGCCTCCGCTGTTTACACTGACCTTGGTAATCTAGGAATCGTTCAATGCTCGTCTTAAGACATTGGCTGACCCTAATTCTACAAACGTCTATGTGTCAAACCTTCCTCGTTCCATGAATGAAAAAGTGAGCGATTGAGTGATCAAGTGAACAATGCA
Source organism: Tuber calosporum (assembly GCA_003316355.1). Lineage (NCBI taxonomy): Eukaryota > Fungi > Ascomycota > Pezizomycetes > Pezizales > Tuberaceae > Tuber > Tuber calosporum. The sequence goes on along the minus strand of QFET01000601.1, from coordinate 9,984 downwards.
GACGCTAATTCAAAATCTAGACTATGCAAGATATTTTCTCAGGATATACTGTTGTTTCTAATAGGATCTTAAGAGACCCGGAGGGAAACAGTCGTGGTGTAGGATTTGCAAGGTAGCTCCTATTCACTCTAGCACAATGTGCCGTCTGATGAGAAGACTAGATTTGAGGATCGTTCAATCTGCGATGAGATCATCCGCAATTTCCATGGGAAGCTTGTTGGAGATGAACAAATCCCGCTACAAGTCCGCTACGCCGACACCAGTGCTCAAAAACGTCTCAAGGCTACTACCACCAAAAAGAGGCAGTTCCGTTCGAACGAATATAATAGCATTGTTAATAGCTGCTACTCCTCTATTCCACACCATAATGCGCAACCCAACAACAGGGCTTGGCCTATTAGTGGCCCTAGCAACACTTCGACTTTGTATGATTTCCTAGTCCGTTCATATGACGTGAGATTAACAACCGTTATAGTCCGGTAATCCCTCAATCTGGTTCTGGTAAGCCTGGGGATTGGGAAAACCCAAATTGGAGGCCCTCGACCACCATCGACCAATTGGAGACTGTTCAAGAGGATGGGGATGACGATGATTCTGAGTCCAAAACGGAAACGAATGATACAAACAGCCCAATTACCTTCGACTCCCTTCCATGCTCCCTTGGGAAAACTTCATCTGGAAGCTTTTCTGACCCGGGAGATAGTTACGGAGGGCTTGAGATCTCCCATGGTTCCCACTCGTTCTAAAAGACATCATTGTCCCCTGCCCTGCTTCCCAGGGGTTATTTCCAAAAATAAAAAATCATCACACAGAAAATACGGTTCTCCTTTTTTCCTTTCTTTCTGTTGGGTGGGTTAGGTAGGCGTTTGGTACTTGTACCATTTGGTGGGTTGTCTTTCGGGTTTCTTTTCGTTTGTCATTCCTCACTCTTTCTCATCGTTTTTCGTGCTATATTTTTTCCTTTGTTTCTGTGCAATCTCATACTGTGCAGTTTTTGTACATGGATGGACCACATATGACGTGAAACGGCAGGATGGTTTCTCGTAGGTGATTGAAGCTGGTCGATGGTCACATGGTCTTATTTGTTTGGGTGGTGTCAATCGACGATGCCAACGTGCGAGATTTTTCTGTAAGGGAAAGGTGTTAAGCATCTGAAATTTTGGGCGGGAGATTTGCGATTTCTTTGCTCAATTCTGCAAGCTGGCGCATAGGTTGATGCGTTTTTTCTCTCCTATCTCGGCCGCCCGACGATGTGTTTTCATAGTGGTGTACCTAAAGAAATTATCGGGAAATATGAATGCCCGAGATTCTACATTCACTGGATGCTGCAGTCTTCGAAAACCCATAAGTGAGCATCCCGTTAGCGTGTATCCTGTTTGTAACATCATACTAAACGCTTTTCCGTGCTCAGAATGCACGATCGTTCTAACTTCCAATGGGCTAAGAAATTTCGAGACCTTTGGTTGGATATGAAGGAAAAATAAAAAAGAAGGCAATAGGATAATGTAGTGTAAAATGCATCCATAGACACCGTGAAGGTTCTAGAGGCGCCCTAGTGTGACGTGCTGCACTGCACAAGCATATCATAGTCCTCTCACAGTACGGTGCCTGATAGTCTACTGAACACGGGTGATGAGTTCTTTACTTGAGCGGAGAATGCAAAGAGTCGGAAAGGAAGCGAAAGAACAAGGGCAAACCTTTGAGCGATGCAACACGATAGCACGGTTCTTTTTTGTTTTTGTTTGTTTTTTGTTTTTCACCTTTCCCTTCCAATTCCCCCATGGTGCTAAGGATAAATGGGAGAAGAAGACTTGGGGAACGTATAGAATATATATATATATATATAATCAAGACCCTGTTCGGCAGGCCACAATATAAAAAAGAAAGAGAAAAAAATGCTATCTTTCTCACAGATCCAATTTTGCCAAAGCTGGAATTTCATTGACTGGAGAGCCCAAAAAAAGAGCCATATTCACATGGCAGCTGCCTTGCTGCTATCATACAAGTTCCCTCATGAAATACCTGAAAAAATTAGAGTCAGAATTTAGTATAGGCGCATGGGTGTGCGCAGACAAGCTGCCATACAAACAAATTCCTGACCAGTGCGCTCAGGCACGGTACAGTACCACTTGCCAGATACAAGTACTTGTATTTGTGACGAGAAGCAGAAATCTTGTATGTTGGGAGTCCTTCAAGTGGAATTATAACGAAAAAAATAAAAAATAGTTGCAACGTCAAATAAAATACTTTCATTCGCAACAAAAATGCCATAAAAAGCCGAAAGAGAGAAAAAAAAAAGATGGCAATTCTGTGGCCCGGCGAATATGGCCTAAGCAGTTTATCTGCCACGCCCATAATTAGTGCTGGACACTACATACAGCACATGAAAGTGTTACTCGGGACTTTTTTTTTTCTTCTTTCCCCCTCATTCTGTCCCTTTTCCAACAGTCGTCTTGCTCCCACCACGACTGTACATTACCAAAGTAGTGTATCATACTTTCACCCTCTCCATCTCTCTCTACCCAGCTATTACATCAATCGCGTCAAATCAGAGGGGGTGGGAAGGAGCCTCACCATTATTTCCGGATAGAAATGACCGGCTGCCGGTGGTGTGTGTGTGGAGGAGGAGGTTGAAGGATTTGGAGAGGAAGGTGTTTGTTTGCTTGTTTGTTTTGCTTACTTGCTTGCTTGTTCTAAAGTAACCTGATATTACAATATATAACAAAGATTTTTTTTTCTTTTTCTTTTTCCCCTTACTGTGCTTTGCTCTCCTTACCTTTCAACAACCACCCACGACGAATAGAGTGACCGGGTGTACCGGTGTGCACTAGACAGTACACATGCGCTGCGATGTATCAAGATACTGTACAGTACTCTACCTACGGTATTCTATGCTAGCACAGGACAATATGTACCCACGAGTTTCAAGCGTTTCGTTTTCCAGAAGTGATCGAAGTGGGGAGAGAGCAAGAAGGAGGAGGAGGTGGGGGGTGTGTGGAAAGAATTCGAATTAATTTAAGTCCTTCCTTTCGTTCCGGACGATGTACTAGTATCATACTTGCTGTAAAAAAGTTCGAGTGCGAGAATTGTGAATGTGATGCTTGGCGGGGCGGGGGGGGGGTTGATGTGACTGGATATCCTAATCAATCCACATACCTCAATGATGTTATCATACTTGTATATATTCACACGGTACTCACACTCTCACGGTGCGATAAGGTGCCAACGACAGGACGGCTAACAATCTGGCTCCTAATAATAATGTTATTATTACAAGTACACCTTTTTTTCTTTCTTATGATAGCAGGTATCATACAGTACGGTAGGTAGTACCACGTACAGATTGTAATACCGGTTAATACCGGAGAACAAATAACTCTTCTTGTTCTCTCTGCTTCCGCTTAGCCATATATATATATATATACACGAAAAAGGAAGGGCATTGGTATGATATGATATAAATTTATCGGTCGGTCCGTCGACTTGTTCCTGAATATACCCACTTAACTTATTCTGCGTGCTCATTTTTTTACCCCTGGTAATTGGCGGTATCGTGAAAAACACACACACACATCTCCGAGTCCTGCACTTCTGGACGGATACCTTGGGGGGGGAGGGGGGGTTCATTGACTATTATATTATCATTATGGTACCCCTCTTTCTTTCTTACCTTTGTATTCTTCCCTCATTGTGTGAGCTGTAGGTTTTTATTTTTATTTTACGAAAGCAAGATAAGCTTTAACATCGTACGAGTAACTTAGTCACTGTCCGAGTTTATCGCTCGAATGATACTCCCTCCGAACGGCGAGTGTGTCATACCGGTAGACCGTTCGGTTCGTCGTGACATTGTGATGAAAGGTATGTTATTCGATTTTATATCCTGATCGTCTGTGACTTGTACAGGTTTTGTTTTCCCAGTTTGGTATCGTATTTGAAATGGTGGTGATGTGCAATTCTCCTGTAATAATGATAATGATTGATGATTGAGATTTATCACTGGGTTTGGTGTTGTGAATAGGTTAGGTGGATAGGTATAGTTGATTTCTCAAGAAATTTTTGATATCATAGATTAAATAGTTTAATAATATATTATGACCCAAATAATGCTTTAGAAAAACTACCTTTTGAAAGTTTTAGATTTTTTCTTCTCCCAGTGTACTATGGCCGACTTGACTAAGTATGATATGATATTCAGGTACGATACCTCACCTTTCATTCTCCCCTAGGGTAGTAGTATCCTACTAACTACCCTTATCACAAGCAGTATAGTAGTACTCAATCTCCCATCCAAGTATCATAACTCCTATCATCGTATACATCATCACTGGCAAGTATATCATATCATACCACTCACGATCCCAGAAAACCTAAGTCCATCCTCCCCCACCTGAGCTAATTGCAATTGATACAGATTACAGTTTCCATAACCCCAGAATATAAATAAATAAATAAATATTCCTCCCCTCCCTTGAAAGCATAATCTTACTTCTTTCAATCCACCAAAACTTAAAATAAAAAAAACAAATTGCTAGAATGGTTGAGATTTCAACCAATCGAGTATAAAAGTGAAAAAATAAATAAAAAAATAGGAATAAAGTAAGGCGAGAAACATATTGTAAGTATATAATATAGTCACTAGAATATCCACACGTAATTACGGCTTTGTACTTTTCAGATTGATACTTACCTTGTCACCGGGTCAAATTGATTCTTTCCCTTCTTACTAATATTCCTTTGCCTTTGCTACTTTTTTTCGAAATCAGATTACGTATACCTTTCTTTAGCTTATTACATAAGGTTATTTCATACTGATATCTATCGAATAGAAATAATATTTTATTTTTACCATAAGCTTATATATACATGTACTATTCTTATCTTTACACATAACCAAAAACACGATTTTACAAAAAAAAAAAAAAATTCCATTATTATTATTTCTTTTCTTTTTCCATTCCATTCTTTTTCTTTTTCCTTTGAAATTCACAACCCGTACTAAACTAACTTTATAGGAAAAACCAAGCTTGTAGAGCTGACGAGGAGTCAACTTTCAGCATGTCCACCCAGAATTTCTCTCCGAACGCTGGTTTGTTAGTTTGTTGTTGGAATTGGTTCGTTGTTGGAATTTGGTCGTGGTGAGGATCGATTTCAACCGTCTGGCACGAGTACTGGTACAGATATCGTGGGGCTGCTCCGGTTGTGTTGCACAGTACCGGTACTATGATGCTCGAGGAGAAAAAAAAAACAAAACCAACAAACTCTAACAAGTCGGAAGGGTGGTCACGTGGGGGAAGCTTGTTTGCAAGCGCTCAGCCAATCCCGCCACTTGCGGACTCGTTGCATCCATCACCAGGGACATGAGAAGGCGGGGGTGTTGTGTTGTGCGGTTGCGAAGGGAAAAGGAAATGGAAAAGGAAATGGAAGAGAGGAGATCAGTGAAAAGAGAGAAGGGAATGGGGACCAAAAAAAAAAACCGTGAGGGAATTGGAACTATTGGGAGATAAGTTTGATCAATTGGGTCCGATTCGACAAGGTTCACACAGTCGATCCAGTTCAATAGGTCAATTGGGGTGCAGCGCAGTCAATCTCCAGGATTGGTCGGGGGAAGGGTTTTCGAAAGGACACAAAGTTGCTATCTTCCTTGGTACAGCAAGTCAATCCCCTTCCGCCCCCCCCCCTCCCATAAAGTCGAGTATCATACCAGCACTGTACCCTAACTTTTTTTCCTCTCTCACCCCTCTTTAGACCCGGGTCGCGAACCCCAGTCTCGGTTGATTTTCCTAAAGAACTGGTTCCCTAACGACCTAATTGCTGATTGCCTAAGGGTCCGCAGTCAAATAAACCTGACTCCGTGAGGGAGGGCAAGAGGAGTAGGGACAAGAGTTAGGTTGCTGCTGTTAGCCCCCCCTCTTTCTCACCCCTTTAACCAC
>QFET01000598.1:0-18137 GCA_003316355.1 Tuber calosporum | reverse complement strand
TCTCCACTAGTTGGTCAAAGGAGGTATCTGAAGTGATGTGTGGCTTCACTTCTCGCTTGGGTTTGATATCCATGGCATCTAGGAGTCTCTGCTTCGCTGAATAGTCCGAAATTGTTCCTGGGGGGAGACTGTCTCTCAAGGTTTCAAGTCTGATTATAGTGTCGGTAATCTGTGCTGTTTTTCCACCGGTAGTTTGCTTGACTTGTAGCCACTGTTCATAGATGGTATCAGTGGATGTGGAAGGAAAGAAGGAGGCCTCCAATTTCTGTTTGAGTCCAGCAACTGTGTGGTCTCCTTGGGAAGCTTCATATTGGGTAAATTTATCGAGGGCTTTCTCTCTGCAATAGGCTCCATAGAATTGCAGGGCATCAGGGGCATCGTCAGTTATGCCAAAGCTGGCGATGTATCGATGGACTGTGTTGAACCATGAGTTGATTCTCAATGGGTCTCGATCTTTTCCTTCACCTGTGAATGTAAATGGTGCTGGCCATTTAGGACGATTATTTCCCTCTGGGGGTACTGACATGGTGATGGGTGCAGGGCTTGGATTGCTTGGTGGACTTGGTGGACTAGGTGGTCTTGGTGGACTAGGTAAATCGTCTGGTACAGGGCTTGGTTCTCTTGGTTCTCTTGGTAGAGTAGGTGGTCTATGTGGCGAAGCTGGGGGAGCTGGTCCTGGAGCGTCCTCTGGACCGGAATCTGATTCTGATTCTGAGCTTGGTTCTTTCTTGGATTGGACTTCTTGGTGGAGCTGTTCTTGGACTTGTTCTTGGACTTGGGCTTGGTCTTGGTCTTCTTCTTCACTCCTGCTGCTATCTACTGAAGATAGTTCTGAGTCCTCAGATGGTGGTGCAGGTGGGGGTACTGGCGCTTGACTTTGGGGTCCTGAGGAGGATGCTACCGATCCTCTAGTGAAGTGCCTTCTGGTATCTCTTGGAAGCGAAATAGTTGCTAGCTAGGGTGAGCTGGTCTCGCCAGGAGTCCACTCAAGGCCTTCTTGGAAACAGGGAGGTGTACTAGTACTGCAGGGTCAAGGTAGGCTAAGGGTGATCAGTCCTCTGCCGAAGATCAAAGGTATACTTGAGTCTAGGTCAAAAAATGTAACCTACTCCCAAGTATCTCGAGAATCCCAAAAGGACCCAGAAGATACTATTAGGATAGGGGGAGAAGCGTCGATGGATAGATCTTCAATAGACAAGGTAAAAGGTATCGTACTAATAGAGTGACCGTTCAACTTGGGGTATTAAAGATGATAGTCCTGTGAGGCTGGAGAGTCCGAATCCTTAAGGGATTGTAGGCTCTTTAAATACAAAAGATTGTAGCTAGGAAAACTAATCAAAAGCGCAAACATCCTGTCCAACAAACATGCTAATAGAGGCAGGATACCAAGGTAACCATATTCCAAAAACAGAGGGCTAAAAGCGACTGGATGGAGCTAACAAAACAAGTAATGGAATCCAAACAGGAAGGAACAAGAGATCGCTACTACTATACAAATCCAGTAGGTATAGCAGGAGGATAGCGATACCCAACTAGGTAGAAGCAAGGAGGGGTAGTGATAAGCGAAACAAGGAAAGAATAACCAGTTAGGAAGTCATAACCAAGTAGGGAGGGACAACTAAATAGTAGCGCTTATCAGGTATAAACCCAAATAAGTAATAACCAACATCAAGTCAGTAGTAATAGTAGAAACAAAGTAGGATTCCGTTACAATATCAAGCATATCAAAGCTGTTAACTAGAAACTGCAAAAAGCGCAGCTATATGCCAACCCAAAGAAGAGTGTTTTCTTTGCACAAAAGGTTGATATCCTAGCTCACCTTATTGATGATCAAGATATTCACACAACCCCAGAAAAGATCAGAAGTATTGAGGACTGGACAAGAGCTCAGAACAGAAAGGAACTACAGCACTTTAGTGGGATGGTTAATTATATCTCCCAGTTCCTACCACACATCGCAACCATTACTGTACTACTTACAGAGCTTACTGGCGATGCTGAATGGATCTGGACAGACTTGCAGGAAGCAGCCTTTCAAGCAGTGAAAAAGGCGGTGAAAAATCATCAAGTTCTGAAACCTATTGACTATACCAACTCAGAACCAATCTGGTTATTCACTGATGCATCTCCTACCAGCAGTGGCGCTTGGATAGGCCAAGGACCAACCAGAGATCCAGCCAGACCGGCAGCATTCCATTCCAGGAAACTGTCAGCCTCTCAGAGTAACTACCCCACCATCAACAGGAAGCGCTTGCAATAGTTGAGGCTGTACAAGCCTTCGCCCACCTGTTGTCCCATACAAAGTTCACCATAGTTACTGACCATGAGAGTCTTACCAAGCTCATGACACAGAAGAATCTCAGTGACTGGCAGCAGAGATGGATAATGCATCTTAACCGCTTCGATTTTCAAATTGAATACATGCCTGGAGTTTCGAAATATCTGCCAGACTATCTATCCAGAGTTCATGACACCAATTTATGGCCTGAAGATATAATACTACAGGACCCCACCTCCGACAATTCAGATCTTCAGAACAACAACTCCAATTATATTCAAATCAACTACATTTCTTCCTCATACTATAGCCTTGATTCCGTGAGCGAAATAGAACCCATTGAAGAAATACAGCACTCCCCATCCCTCACTACTCGCGAGTCTAACCATCGCTCCTCCCCAGACTACCTAGCAAGCAAAGAGATAACAGCCAATGCAGTCAGTCACTCCCAAAAGCGCAAGAATAGCGCTAGCAGCAAGGATAACTGTATCCAGGCAGGCAACCCTTGGGGAGACAAAGCTACCTTGAACCTTCACTAGACTAGAGAGGAACGAAGCCATTTAGTGCTCTCTTGGACTGCCTGCTATGATGACCAGTGCATTACACACAAAGACAGCAATGAAGCCAATGGATATTTCCCCAAAGACCCTGAAAAGCCAAAGCAAGGAAAGAAAGTGAAAGCAACCTCAGATACCTTAATGGACAGTAGCCCCCCTCTATCAAACAATAGCTCTATGTCCCTACCCTCACTAGAAAACAAATACCTCAGACTTGCAGATATGTTAACTCCAGCCTCTCCACTGCTGGTGTCACCAGCTTCGCCAGTTCCTAGACCCCTCTACAGTGACCCTGATGCTATCGGGAATTCATGAGAGACCGATAAGGCCCTGACCTTCCTTGGTACCCTCCACTCTTCCCTCATGGGAAAATTACGCCCAGCAGTTATTGAAGCTCTCCGGAATGACCCTCTTTTCTGCCGAGTCCTGGAGACCACTGACAAGCAACACTATTCACTCCAGGATGGCCTCCTGATAGCTGACAATACCAATGGCTAATCTAACATCTAAATCCCTATGGGACCCTTAGAAAGTGGAGAATCCCTACGGGATTTCATCCTTAAAACAGTTCATGATGGCCTAAGACATTTCTCTACTCACAAGTCCTACAAGTACGCTGCTTGTTTCTTCTGGTGGCCTCAGATACGCCAGGGCTTCATAGCCTACTGTCACTCTCGTGATCAATGCCAGATCAACAAGGACCGCATTACACTTCCGGCAGGTAGATCTCTAGCCCAACCAGTACCTGACGATACCTACCAATCCCTAGCCATCGATTTCGCTGGCCCCTTCATCAAATCAAAAAACTATACAACTGTCATGGTTATTATCGGTCGCTTTATCTCCTATACTCATTTTATACCATTTCAGAACTCTGCCACCTCTGAAAAAGTATTCAGCAACATTCAGAAGACTATATTTGATATTCATGGACATCCCCTGAGCATAGTACTGGACCAAGACTCCCACTTTACCTCCAAGTTCTGGTCTCAGATGATGAAGTCAATGGGAATCCAGGTCTGGATGGCAACTCAATACTACCACAAAACCAATGGCCAGGTAAGGCGCCGGATTCGCACACTTAAACACATGATGAGGAACATCATCAACTAAAGACTTAAAAACTGGTCTAATGCCCTCCCAGCGATGGCAGCAGCCATGAATGGCGCCCCCCATGAATCCTTAGGTACATCTCCATCCCAAGCACTCTATGGACGCCCTTGGAAGTTCTTCACTCCTGTCCTCAGATTCACCAGCAAAGTACCAGCAGTGGACAAGATCCTAAATGCCCATGAAGCCACAAGGATTGAAGTTGATATGGCCAGAAAGCATGCCACATTCCGGCAGACTGTGCAAGCAGATAAAATGAGGAACCCCTATCGAAGACCATTCAACATTGGCACCAGAGTTCTTGTTAGAGGACACCCTTACACCTCCACCCCTGGACGATCCAAGAAGCGAGATCCTTCCTGGTTTGGACCCTTTAAGTTCCTAGAGCATGACTCTAGTAGTAATAACTATAAGCTTGAATTACCTAAGAGAATGGAGCGCCAGAAGCCATACATTCACATCTCATGCCTCAAGGAATACTATGAGAACGATCCCAATAGATTTACATCAAGGAGGATGGATAGGCCGGCACCTATAATAATAAACAATGCAAAAGAATGGGAAGCACAGGAGACACTGGATTATCGCCTACAGAACAACAGAGTCGAGTTCCTGGTACACTGGAAAGGGTATGAAAGGACAGATGACTCCTGGGAACCCATCGAGAACCTGGAGAACTCCTTGGAAATCATAGCGGAATACTTGAATGAAAACCACAGCACAGAACCGATGCCTAGGACCAGCTCCCACTATATCAGGACCTCTTAGGAGCCTATGGAAGTCTCTACAATCCCTTGCCCTAGGACTATAGTACCCAACAATTTCTGAAAGCACTATAATGATGAGGAATACGATTGTAGAGGCTCAGATGATAGCTACTTCAACACTGATGATGATTCTATGCTATATCCTTGGGATTGCGGCGTTGAGGCCTATGGCCTTAAGAGAAGATAGGTTTTGTTCAGATTTGGGGAATGTAATATGTGTACAGGTTCTGGTACCTCTATTCCCACTCTCGTTAGCCTTTCCTTTGTCAGAATACATTCATTTGATTTGATATCTTTTGTATCTGATTTCCCAACCAGAATCTGTAGATTTCGGCGCCCTGATTATGGTATGCTTTGGAGGATCGGCAAGATTGTGCCCCAGGAGTTCCACAGAAAGGAACAGGTCATGTATACCGGCGGTAGAATAGAGGCAGTGTTGTGGGATATCCCAGGCTCTGCAGGACTCTGGCAGGGCTACAGGATTCTGGTAGGTGTACACTCACTGATTATGATAGTGGCTGCGGGTTTTCTGAGCCTCAACTCTTGCAGGAAATATTTCACATATTTCAGAGTATTCTACTGGCTAGCAGGAGATATCAGACTTCAGACAGATGCCTAGGCAGTCAATAAACTTGGTCGAACGGCGATCCTATTGTTCTCCTTTGCTCTATAAACTATTTTATTGTACTCCCCCTGTCTTTGCCTCTCAGGATGTCTCTCTTAGACACCAAAGCGATAGCATGCTACCGCTTAGGCTCTATTGTATACCTGTTCACACAGTCAGAGCACCTGTTACAGATTATAATTACCAAAATGCACCATTTCAGAATATGCCTTTATCTAGAGATTTGTCCAATGCATGCATAGAAGACTAAAGCAAGATATGAAAAACATGGTACGATTCTATCGACACAATCCAGACTACGATTTGTTATGCCAAATGAGTTGACCTAATACTCGAGGATACTAGATCATATAGAAAGGATAAATATCAAGATCGATAAAAGGAAGACAACTTCAAGGAGGACAATAAGCCACGATGGAAGAAAAAGGAATCAAGAAAGACTAAGACTTCTAGAGAAAAGGGAGCATGCTTTACCTGTGGCGGTAAAGGACATATGACAATGGATTGTCCTAGCAAAAGTGAGAAAGGTAAGGGAAAAACAATGAAGAAGTAAACCTTAGAGAATCGAGTTGAAGATCTCAGCAGTGAAGATTAAGTATATGTCAATACCCTTGAAGTCAAGACCAATGCATCAGTGCAAAATATGCTACCCAGAGGTGTCAAGAGTCACGCAGACTTGAAAGGAACAATTATCATTAATAACAAAAAAGCAAGAGTCCGATTTGATATATGAATAATAGGAACAGACTTATTGAGCGCAACCTTTGTCACTACCCATGGAATTCCATGAACCGAAATTGCAACTCCTGTAACTATTCCTATAGCTATGAAAGGGTCACAATCTGAAGCTCTGAAAGAATGGAAGGTCTACATAGATTTTGGGAAGATGAAGACAACAGGACACAAAAGGATAGAGGGGAACTTAGCCATATACGACGCCTTGATTGGAATGCTATACCTATCACGAAACAAACTATCAGTCGATTGTGGAAGGCTGAGGATTCACTTTCCTGACCATAAGATATTGGTCAACTGCACACCAACAAGTGCCCGAATTCGAGCAGCTGTGACGAGCACAGAAGCGATAATGGAACAATACCCTAAGGTATTCCCAGATCTGATTCCAGAATGGTTACCTCCCTTAAGGTAGTCAACCACCGAATCAGATTGCTGGATCCAGAGAATATAAAGACAATGCTAACCTACTCAGTACCAGAAAAGTACGACATTTGACTTAAAGCATGGCTGGACCAGAAACAGCAAGAAGTAGTCATCAAGCGAGCTGAAGTGCCTGAAGCAGCATCTATATTTGTGTCAGTCAAAGGGAAGACTGATGGGAGGATCGGATGTCTAATGGACCTTACAGTACTAAATTACAATACTCAAAAGAATAATAAACCTATTTTAAACCAAAGGAGATTACTTAATGCATTAGGAAGGATCCGATACAGGAGTAAGTTTGACCTAAGTGATTCCTTTTTCCAGACCAGGGTTCACCCTGACAATGTCAAATGCAATAGTTTCAAAATACCTTTAGGACGTTTCATCAGCAAGGTGAGGTTACAAGGAGATATGAATGCACTAGGAACATTCATGAAGATCATGTCTGATCTACTTGCTGAATACCTTAGAGAATTCATGTGCGTATACATCGACGATCTACTTATATTTTCCGATACGGAGTCTGACTATTTGAAACCTATTAAAGTGGTCTGAGACAGATTGGCAAAAGCAGAGTTCTTAGTACGCAAAAAGAAGTCCGCCTCCTTTGCTACAGAATTACAAGTACTAGGCCACATTATGGATGATACAGGACTCAAAGCATACAATAAAAAGATGAGGAGGATTGAAGAGTGGGGGATACCGAAGAATAAGAAGCTACTTCAGGAGTGCCTAGGATTGGTAAAATATATTAGCCAATTCCTACCCCATATTGTCAGTATCACAGCACCCTTGACAGCCATTACCGGACATGAGGAATTTGTTTAGACACCAATACATGATAAATGTATCAAGAATGTGAAGGAGATCTCCAAACAGAATCAGGTCCTGAGACCAATCAACTACACCACAGGACAAAAGATATGGCTCATCACTGAGACATCTCACTCAGGGGCAAGGGCTTCTATAGGATATGGAAACACATGTGAAACCACAAGGCCTACAGTATTGGACAGCAGGAAATGCACCCACCCTGAGTTGCATTATGGAACTACTGTCAAGGAGGTACTTGAAATTATGGATGCTTTAACCTCCTTTGATCATATTCTTGCAGGGCATGAATATACAATCATAACCGACCACCAACCATTGGTGTACCTAAAGACAGACAAGAACCCCTCACGCAAGCAGCTGAGGTGGCGAACTCACTTGGGAAAATACAAGGCTAAGATTTGTTATAGGCCTGGAAAGGAAAACTATTTTGCTACCACTCTTTATAGTATTTATGTGCAATTTGATCCACAACTAAACTACACTAAAGACCATACCAACAAAGAAGATTTAAACTCTAACAACATACCTTTTACATCCTCAAATATGTCATGTTTCGAAATACTTCCTATTGCAGAACTGCTATCCTTGAACAACTCTGATTGCTCTATCAGAAAAGGAAATAATTAGGGGGACAGAGTCACCCCAGTAATCACGGACGATGAAATAAATCATGTGGCTTTGGACTCGAGTACTTGCTACCATCAGCAATGTACTATCTACAAGGACCAGAAACTTAGATACAAGATAGTTCTGCCTGAACTAGGCTCTACCTACGAAGAAAGGAATTGCATCTTGCTATCTCCGTGACCTGGAGTGGACTTAAGCGAAATCAGAGGACGTCTGAATGAGCAGAAAGGAGACATGAGTTCTAATTATGAGAATCAGGAAATTCTTACCCACTACCAGTGAAGGAGCCTAAGCGACCCCTCTACTCCAATGTGGCACTCAGCCAACCAAGGCTTATACTAGTCATCGCACCTCCCATCCTCCCTCAGCACCAGCGTAACCTTTACGAGCTCTATGTAGATCTAGAGGTGGAAGTACCATACCTGGAACGAGTACAGGTTGAATGGGATACAACAGCAGTGGTGGCAGAGATGAGTACCCAATAGACGAGACAGATGGTGGAAGCTTACAGGATTGACCACCTGTACAAACAAGCTTCTGATAGATATAACAGTGGAACAGGTGGCAAGCTATCGTACTATAGGATCAGTAATAGACTGATGTATGAAACGACCAGGGGTCGTGAGAATTGCTTATACATACTTAAGGGATATGTAGTGAATGGGATTACACTCAGGGAAATTGTTATCGACGAGATTCAGAACTGCAGAAACCACAGTGCGGATAGGAACCCAGGCTATGCCACAGAGTACATATACTGGCCAGAGATAAGGAAAGATTTTCAAGACTATATTTGCTAATGCGATTTATGCTACAGGAATAAGGAACACAACAAGCCTACTTGAAGGAGATGCACAGACTATGTTAGTACCTCCTGAGATATTCACCCTCTACGCTATCAACTTTGCAAGACCATTCAACAAGTCTGGAAACAACAAGTATAATACTGTACTAGTACTTGTCGATAGTGCTATTGGATTCACTTAGTTTATTCCTACACATTCAAACAGTCAAACAATGGAGCCCCCCACCCTCCGCCGGCACCATACCTTAACTCCACACGGAACACCCTCCCCAATCATCAGTGATGCAGACCCATATTCTGCCTTACGATTTTGCGCTCAAAGCATGAACTCTTTGGGCATCAAGCACATCAAGGCACTACCTGGACACCACAATACTAATGGCCTGGTTGATAGGTAGATAAGAAAACTTAAGACCGCCTTGAGGAATGGTGTTAACAAGCTTCAGAATAAGTGTTTACTTCAGCTTCCAGAGTTAGCAGCCTACAAGAAAGCAGGATATTCTGATGTCTTGAACATGTTACTGTACAAGGCAGTGTATGTATAGGATTACCCAATGCTGTCAACTATCAGAGTCTGTAACATCCAGCTGCCTGCCTCCGATGACTTCCTGAACAGACACCAGGAATTGTGAAACAGGCCTACCAATCCGTCAGGATGCTGAGATTGACGAGGACCTGGATGGTAGCAAGGAGAAAGACCACACATAAACCAATTGATGTGGTCGAACAATTGTTAGTCTTGGAAAAGCTTTTCACTACGAAATCTGGTTGAAGCAAGAAGCTGGAACTCATATGGCGAGGACCTATTGAGGTCTTGGAATACAACTCCTGCACATATAACTACACGGTCAAGATGGAAACTAGGATCTACCGACAGACGTAAGGAGTGTTTTATTGCACTACAGTTATGAAATTTATGGGAAACGATGATAAGAGGTTCCCTGGCAGGGCCTATGCAAAACCAGCCCCCATAAAAGTTGAAGAACTACCGGAATGGCAAGTTGAACAAGTGTTAGATCACTGACAGTATTACGGACGAGACCAGTTCCTTATTAAATGCACTGGGTATGTGGATTGTGAGAACAGCTGGGAGTCTGTCAAGGGATTGGAGAATGCAATGAACCTTGTGCAGGAATGGTGGACAGAAAACTCTCCACAGAACCAGTTTCCTATTATAACAGGATATATTGATATAGGATTTATGCCAAAGACTCCAGTCTAGAGGGAGTTTGCTGATGAAGGAAAGGTAGACTATAGATTTTAGAAACACTACTTGGAGAGTGACTATGATAACTCAGGAGTCTCTGATAATAGCATGGTTATCAAGAGTTAGTTTTAATTGGGATCTTGATATTTTGGAAATTGTTTTTTAGTTTTGTTTTTTGGAAACAGTTGTTTTATTTCCAGTTTGTAACTGGTATTGGTTAATATGGTTAAGGCTGACAAGGTTAACAGAAACTAGGAGGGCTAGTAAGGGCTTAGTTTGTTTTATAATTGGTTTCAAGTATCGTTTGATACATAGTTTGTTTTTGTTCGATTTCATGTATCAGGCTGACACTCAATATGTTTTATATTTTGTTTTGTATATCAGGATGATACATATTTTTGTTTGTTGTACTGTTTAGGTATATAAGGCATTTGTTTTACTGGAGGACTTTACAAGCAGAGCTTTATTATATCTGTCGATTAGAAATCAAATTGAAGGATATGGAAACCTTTAGAAAAGTGAGATCATGTATTTAAACCTGTACCTCTGGAGCCTAGACGGGGCATACTTCGACAGACAGAGTTTTCAACATGCTTGGTTGAGCAGTTACTTCATTTTGGTTCTCATGAAACTACAGTCAGTAAGTCTAGGACTTAGCGAAGCTGGTGATATAGTATTCGACCCCAGTTGTTACAACCCTATCCTTAGTCTGCTGAACAAGGCACACTATCTTCTTTAACAGAAACAGGTAACGATACGTACTGCTCGGCTTACCCCTCCTCAGGTCTTGTAGCCTACTGTCGCCTAGGGAATGCTGAGTCCTTTCACTCCTAGCCCGTGCGACTGCTCCTTAGCACTACGTTTCTTGAATCATCTTTCAGTCGGTGATATAAACGGAAGTTCGTAATAAGAGTATAGTATAGATTGAACTAATAGGTTAAATATAACATAGGAAATAACTTAGGTGGTTGCGTGTAGAGCTAGCTATCTGTGTCCGTGACCCTCCTTATATAGGCGCTCTTCCCACAACCCTAACCCTGGTGACTTTACTATGAGTCACCTCTTTACTATGACTGCCACATGAATCATAGTATAACAAACATCCTATGACTCACAATTTGAGTAATAGTATACAATCCCCATAATATCCAATTTCCATAAAAGGTCATGTGCGCTAATCGCGTCACATGCGTGAAACCCCTGACTCATACTTGTAGTCAGGTGCGAAAGTCATAACATCATATGGCCTCACAAGCATGAGTCATGAAACCATAAACATAAATCAAATCAAACATCATAATCATAAACATTCTCAGAAATCGTGAGTCATGTGACATTTTCCATATTGCTAAGTCACGATTTGTGACAATAGCTCCTCTCTCCCCTCAGCTTGAGTCCCATCAAGCTATTCACCAAGTTTCATTACTTGGTTCCCAAATCTTCTCACGTCGCGACGGAACTTACGTAAAATTTGTTCTGTTGTGTGTAACTGTTTCCTGACCATCTCCAATGTCAGGTCTGCCACCTCGATAGTTCATTTTTGGTGCACAAAGGGGGCTTGTTGTGCTTCTAGGGTCTCCTCTTGGAGTCTGATCGTTCCTTGGGCTTTATCCAGTTGTATTTCAAAACCCGAAATTTTTCTTGGAAGGCATTCAATATCTGCCTGCGTGTGTTGGCTTTCGGTATCGTTGTTTCGGGTTTCCTCGCCCCTCTCCAACCGTCCCCTCCTGGCTTCCGTGGGCTGAGCATCCTTCCTGCTCAGTTCTTCTCGTTTTCCCCATGCTTTGGGGTAGTATCCTACCCGGATCTTCGCATCCCGGTGGGCTCCACAATTATTTCGGTAGCACTCCTCCCATCTTGTTTCTGCATGTGGTTGTTTTGGCCAGTAACTGGCCCCTTCCTTGGCTTCTCTATGGACGTTGCAATGCTCGTCATAGCATGCCGTCCAGCTCATTGCGTTGTGTTCTGATGCCCTATGCCAGTCCTCTACCATCGCATAGCCTAGGCTAGTTGAAGGGATTTCTCGCATTGGGTCTCCCCAACCGTCGTTCGTTGTTTCTTGTTTGATTTCTTCCCAGCCTTGGTTTATCTGGGTATCGTTCGTGGAAGTGTTTGATTGCATTTTCTGTGTGTTCGAAGTTTTCCGCTGGGTACCAAACTTTATCGTGATCAGGAGAATATCCTGTCCACTTCGCTCGATATTGGAGTCTTCCGTAATATAGTCGTGAATCAACTATTTCTTCAAGTTCGTATTCTGTTTCGCCTTCGATTTCGATTGGTGGTGGGTGTGACTGGATCTGTGATGGGAATCATTGGTCTTGGTAGGGTTCGAGAAGTGAGATGTGGATGGTGTTGTGTATTCTCCTCGATGGGGGAAAGTCCAGCTTATATTCACTATTCCCCACTCTTGCCAAGATCTTGAAGGGCCCTATCTTTCTGTAATCGAGTTTCTTGCATGGTCTTGTGGTCCTTACATTCCTTGGTAAGAACGATACCATATCTCGCGATTTCAAATTCGGTTCGGGTTTTCTGTGTTGATTGTAATTTTCTTTCTGTCGAAGTTGTGCGGCCACCATTTCCTCGCGTAAGGTATCGTGCAATTGGTTCATTTCGTTTGCCGGTATCTTCCGATCCGGTATCAGATGACCACTTGGGTCCAGTTACGGGTGTTGTCCGTAGTTTGCAAAGAATGGTGTTGTCTTAATTGTTTCTTGTTGTCCGTTATTGTATGCAAATTCCACAAAAGGTAATGGTTCATTCCAATTATCCTGTTGATAGTTAACGTATGATCACAGGGATTTTTCCAGGATGGCATTGGTTCTCTCAGTCTGTCCATTCGTTTGTGGGTTGTAAGGCGTGCTTAGTTTCCTTTCGATTCCCAACCTCTAGGCCGTCTCCTTCCATAGGTCAGAGGTGAACAGTGTTCCCCTATCAGGAATGATATCATGCGGCAATCCATGTAACCGAAAGATATCTTTTGCAAAGGTTTGCGCGAATTGTTTTGATGTCATATCCTTCCGGCATGCAATAAAGTTATTCATTTTTATCAGTCTGTCGTTGACTACAAAGATAGCATCGTAGCCATCCGATTCTGGTAAATCTGTGACAAAATTTATAGATATCGACTTCCATGGCTTTTCTGGTGCTTCGTTTGATTGTAGTTGACCACATAGAGCATGTCGGGATGATTTCGTCCTTTAACAAATGTCGCAGTTCTTGACATATCTCTTAATCCTATCTCGCATTCCAGGCCAGTAATAACTGCGGCTGACGAGTTCCATGGTTTTCGCAGTCCCTACATGTCCTGCTTGTAGAATGTCGTGATTTTTTCTGATATGTTCTGGCCTCATCCTTTCCTCTTCTGGTACCCAAATCTTGTTCTGGTACCATAGGCAGTCATCCTTCCATTGACATAGCCCCAGGGCTACATCCTTCATTTCTTTTGTTCCTTGTTCTAATGCTTGCCGTATCTCTTGTATGTGAGGGTCCCTCCCACTCTGTTCCTTAAGATTTCTTATCTCTTCTCCGGGAAAGCTAATCGTATCCATTTCCTGTATCCTCATCTCCTCGAAGTATCTTTCTTGTGGTAATAGGATCCTTTGTTTCTGTTTGATGCGGTCGTCAACTTCTTCTGGCGCATCTTGACTTCTCCTTGTCAATGCGTCTGGCATGCCGCTTTCCTTTCCTGGCCTATATTCGATCCGTATATTGTATTGGCTTAACTTCTCGCTACACCAGATCTGTCGTTCCTTAAGCTCTTTTGTTGTCGTGAGAGGAACTAAGTTCTTTTCGTCGGTAAGGATCCTTGTCTTGTGATGGCTTCCCAACACATATCTTCCCTATTCCTAGAGTGCCTGTACTATGGCCAATAGTTCTTTATCGTGATTATCGTAGTTGCATTCCGTATTCGTCATTATCTTTGATCGGAATGCCACGGGTCGCCATATCTCGTCTTCGCACTGTTGCGATAAAATTCCTCAACAGACATAGTCAGCCATGCATCTTTTTCAATCATGACGGTCTTTCCGGATTGTAATAGGTGAGTACGGGTGCAGAAGTTATTTTGTTTCTCATCGTATCGAACGCCTTACTTTCCGCTGTACCCCATTTCCATTTTACATTTTTCTTTGTCAGATTGTTTAGAGGTTTTGCAGTCCTGCTAAACCTCTCTATGAATCTTCGGTAAAAGTTGCACAATCCCATGAATCTTAGGATATCGGTTTTGTTCTTCGGAATTGCCCAGTCCCATATGGCTGCCATCTTGGTAGGATCCATCCGGACTCCTTCTTGGTGAATAATAAATCCTAAGTATTCCACTTCTGTCTTATGGAATTCACACTTAGTTAGCTTGATTCTCATTCCGGATGTTCCAATCTCTTCCAGGATTTTTCCCACATCTTTCTCGTGCTGCTCCATTGTTTCTGAGTATACCAGTACGTCATCCAAATATACTATACTGCATATGTCCAAGAATCGGTGTAACGTTTGAGTGATCCATCTCTGGAATTTTGCCGGTGCATTAGTCAAGCCGAAAGGGATTACCAAGTATTTGTAAGTTCCGTATTGTGTCACGAATGTAGTTTTCCATTCGTCGCCTTTCTTGATACACACGTTGTGGTATACATCTTTAATATGCAGGTTCGTAAAGTATCGGGCGCTATTTAGCCTATCCAAGGCTCCGCCGATGAGTGGCAGTGGGTACCGATCTTTTTTCGTGACTTCATTAAGTCCTCGGTAATCCATGCATATTCATAATTTTCCGTCCTTCTTCTAGACCAAAAGGAAGGGTGTTCTTGTTTCCGCGATGGAGTCTCGTATCCATCCCCTTTCTAGATTCTGTTTCAAATAGCTTCTCAATTCTTCCAGTTCCGCCGCTCCTAGTGGATATAACCTCTTTGCTTGGGATTGTCTTTCCTTATTCTAGGTTAATCTCGTGGTCCACTCCTTCTCTATAAGGCGGTAAAGTGGTCTTTTCTTTCTCTTTAAAGAGATCCAGGTATTGGTGATATACCTCTGGTATCATCCATTCCAAGGGTTCTTTCCCTTGGTACTTTTTGGCCTTAATAGCCAGCTCGGACCTGACATTCATTGCCTTCAAATCGCATTGGCCATCCTCCTGGTTCCACTAGAGAATACTGGTGATTTCTCCTCTTCTGTAGAACTTCCCAAAGGCATGAGCCGTGATCTCGCAGATCTCTATTCGTTTCTAGTCCGTTTTTGTTTCTTCTTGGGTACTCTCTGATTCGTTATAGTCCCGGTCTCTTTTGGAGTCCGTACTCCAAATCCTTTGTCTTCTCGTTCAGTCTTTACAAGTACTTCGACTTCCTTGCATTCCCCGTCCAGGTATCTTTAGCATATCAGTTGTGCTATCCTGTCACCGGGGTTGACTGTGTAGTCTTCGTCCCCGAGGTTCACCATTACTACCTTCAGTTCACCTGTATAATCCGCATCTATTATACCTGCATTAGTTGTAAGCCTGTTCTTGACTGCTAACCCGCTTCGTGGTGCAATGCGCCCATATGTGCCCTGTGGTAACCCGATAGATATTCCGGTTCAGATGACTTCTTGCCCTTCGGCTCACATCGTTGCTCTTTCGCTAGCGTACAGGTCGTATCCTGCCGCCCTCAATGAGCCTCTCGTAGGCATCGTTGCCTCTTTAGTCAACCTTTTGACTAGGATCTGTTTTTCCGTTTTTGCCAGAACCGTTCAGAACTTCATATCTAAGTTCTCCTCCTGGGCTTCCGATTCTGGGATAGTTAAGACCCTCGGTGACTCTTTTAAACACCGGGTAGTGCATCTCTCACTATCAAACGTGATGGTCCCCTTTCCCCAATCAATTGCAGGGCAATGTTCTCTTGACCATGGCATTCCAAGAACTGCTTTGTCGTTTTGTAAATTTGCCACTTGGAAGGCAATCATTTCCCTATGGCTACCGATGTCCATAGGTACTGTCGTTGTATGAGTAACTGGACCCATCTCGCTAAGTTTGCCGTCCGCCAGGTAAATCTCTCGTTGTTGTCTGGCTTTCGCCATAGGCATGCCGTACTTTTCGCATACCTCCTTATCAATAAAGTCCTCAGTCGCTTCTGAGTCAATCATTCTGTTGATTCTGATAATCTTGTCTCTGCCATGTAGTCGCATTTTTACCATAACATGGTCGTTTTCGTATTCCTGTGATTCCATGTTGTTTAGAGCCGCTTAGAAGTTTCTAATATCGATGGGTTTCTTTTTCCTTTGTCCCTCAGACTATCGCTTACTGGGGACCGTTGTCTTTTTCCTCTTAGTTCTTTTCGCTTTCAAGATCCATTTCGCGGATTGCTGTTCTTTGTTTCCATCGTGGGTTCTGAACCCTACTGACTGTCCTCGCCTGGTATTCTTTTTCGTCTTATGGGTTGGTGCAGTTTCTCATCATATGTTCTGGCTTTGCACATGCCATACACAGATTGTTGTTTCTTCTCCTCTAATATTCGGTCTTTAATATGTTAAGAGCTTGTTTTCGCCGAGTCGCATCTAGGTCCTTTGGATCTCCTTGAGACTCCAGTAGTCGTTGGGTCTTGAAGGTGCCGTCGTAGTTTTTGACTTTGTGGTACGTTTTGGTCTTTGACCTTCCTTGCACATGTTTGATAAAGTCCATGTGGTTTTCTTGATTAATGGCCCAAACCGCTATTTCTTCAGTCGTCGTGAAGTCTTGAGCCCTCATGGCCCATGCATTGTGAATTTCTTCATGTAAGCCTCTTAGGAAAGCCCTTCCCAAGGTTGCTTCGTCGTATTCTGCCTCTGTTGCCATTAGTCGTAACTTATTCCAGAATTCAGTCACATTCCGGCTCCCTTGCTTGATTTTCTCGATTTTATTTCCTGCCATTTCCCTAGCATCCATGTCGCTGAATAGGATGCGTAGAATAGCTTGAAATTCTGCCCAGTTATTCCATTTGGCTGGGGTCTTTCCTTCCACATATGGAGTAATCCATTTGCCTGCTGATTCTCTCAGTAGGGCTATGGCGAAGTCCACTTTTGATCTGTCTTCATTTTCTCCCCATCCTAGTGCTGTGTAGTACATTGCAAGTTGGACTAGTCATGCTCGCAGTTTGGTACGGTCTCCTGTAAATGTATCCGGGGTTTTGATTTTAGGCCTTCGTACCATCTGTTCCTGTCGATTTTCTTGAACCGGTCTGATCAACTCTTGGTGTTGTTCTCTCGTGAGAGTTATCGTAACCGCTGGTCCTGCTACCCCCGACATTCTGTGTATTGGGGATGCTCCTGAGTTTACTAATCCTGATCTTGATCTTGCTTCAGGGGTGACTAGACTTGGAGGTCTTAGGGATCCTTCTCGCGATATCTCGCTTAAGGCTTATCCAAGTTGTGCTTGTCGTCCTAGGAAAGTCTGTGGATCGTTGAAGTCTGGTACTTCTGTATCTGTAGGTGAATCCGTTTTGTATTTGTTAAGTGTCGCAAAAGACGCAACCAAATGTTACAAACCTATCCTTAGTCTGCCGGACAAGGCATACTATCTTCTTTAATAACAACAGGTAACGATACTACTGCTCGTCTTACCGCTCTTCAGGTCTCGTAACTTATGTCGCATAGGGAACGTAGAGTCCTTTCACTCCTAGCCCGTGCGACTGCTCCTTAGCGATACGTTTCTTGAATCACCTTTCGGTCAGTGATATAAACGGACTGTCGTAATAAGAGTAGAGTATAAATTGAACTAATAGGTAAAATATAACATAGGAAGTAACTTAGGTGGTTGCGTGAAGAGCTAGCTATGTGTGTCTTCTTTTATTTTTTTTTTTTTTTTTTTTTTTATATCATGTATTGCTTGTTAAGGTACAAGAACTCGCATGCATCGTGAGATATGGTGTAAAGAAAACCTTAAATCCAAAACGAACAAACAAAGAAAAGAACACCCCCAAAGCTCCTAGTAATGCCTTGCATAAAACACGTAACCACATACGGTTAATCAAAAAGTTAATGAAACTAAGAAAGACCCGTGGGCCGACTTGTAACACAAAAGGAAGCATATCCACAAACACCCAGGCAGACCCAAGCCAATGAAAATATAAGCTAAAGCGGCCGAGGCGGAGAGGAAGAATGAAGGAGAGGGGCCACGGAGTAGGCAGGGGAAGAGGGGAAGATCATTGGGGAGGGGGAGCGGCGCCCAGGGGGAGG
>QFET01000592.1:0-16778 GCA_003316355.1 Tuber calosporum | reverse complement strand
ATAGAGCGAAGGGGAACAATAGGATCGCCGTTCAACCAAGTGTATTCACTGTCTAGGCATCTGTCTCAAGTCTGATGTCTCCTGCTAGCCAGGATACCACTCTTAAATACATGAAATCTTTCTTGCAAGAGCTGAGGCTCTGGAAACCCGCAGCCACTATCATTACCGGTGAGTGTACAACTACCGTAATCCTGTAGCCCTGCCGGAGTCCTGGAAAGCCTGGGGCTTTCCCACAACACTGCCTCTATCCTACCGCTGGTATACATGACCTGTTCCTTCCCTTGGAACTCCTGGGGCACAATCCTGCCGATCCTCCAAAGCATACAGTAATAAAGGCGCCGGAATCTAGAGATTCCGGTAAGGAAATCCAATACAAAAGAAATCAAATCAAATGAATGTAATCTGACAAAGGAAAGGCTAACGAGAGTTGGAATAGAGGTACCGGAACATGTACACATGTTACACTAATAGTGCCTGAACACTTTGAAATATTTTATAAAAGGAAAACATTTTATTTCTAAATAATCCTTTCTCCTTTTTCTCATTCTGATGCTAACTACTTGTACTGTCAAAAGGGATAATTTGGTTTCTGAGACAATGTCCTCCTATCTCTTAAGATCACTACAGTGTTTTTTCTCTTTTATCTTATTTTTTTTATTTGTTTATTTTTTTTTTTCAAACTCTTTTTTAATTTCGGGTACTATGGCTATCTAAGCTCATTCACCCTATTCCCCCTGCCTAAAACTTAAAATCTCCCTTTCCTAGATAATCCCCTTTATAGCTACTCCTACTATGACCTGTCGTCTTCCTACCCTATCTGTGAAGTCATCTGTCTATATACTTTAGTGCAAAAGTATCCTATGTAACCTCTAGGGCCTGTTTGGCCATACTGTAATGATTTTATTTGTTGACCGTGCCCCATACAAAACTAGTTTTCCTTCAAATTCGAAATAATCACTTTGTATGAGGAATAGTCGACAAACGGAAAGATTACTGTGTTGCTCAACCAGCCTTTCCCACCTTCTCCAATTCTCCTTTCAAAATCTCTTTCACCTCTTTCTTCATTGCCAATACCTCTGCTTCTACTATTTCTATCTCATTCCTTACCCCCTTCACGACCTTCATCCAACCTGCCTCGTTCCTCTTTGACAGGACCGCTACAAACCTCATAACTGTACACCATATCCCACCTACCTATAAGTCAGTATGACACAGCCTCTTTGCCTCCTCTACTCCTCTTATCATAGCCAAAACAGTAGATCACAACCTACCATTCTGCTTCCTCTTATCCCTCTCTTCCTCTTCTATCAAATACCTTATTTCCTCTCAACTCACAATCCCCACCTCCTGCAGTCCCACTACAACCCCTCCCATACCATTTTCTCACCTTATAACTTCTACCTTCATCATAACCAAGTGTCCTAAACTATTCACTTTCTCAGGGTCAATTGATTCTCTCATCTCAACCTTCTCCTCTATTCTTCTCTTTTTGATATCCACAACCTGGGCCACTAACTCCTCCAAACTCCTTATCTGCACACTCCTTCTCCTCTACCATCTCCTCTTTCTCTCTATCACCTCCATAGACGCCCAGGATTCTTCAACAACTTCTTCTCCCTCTCCTGAAAATAGTGATTATAGTCCTAAAAAAGAGATTCCCAGTTCCTTCTCCTGCAACTCCATAATCCTCTTCTCCATCCTCCCCACCTTCTCACATAAACTCTGTACTTCCTAAGGTGTATGTCCATCGATTAGCTCTGTGACATTGAAGTCCAAAATAAAGATAAGATAAAAGAACTAGTTTAATCAGCAGAAACCCCAAATTACGGGTTGTATAACAAGTGAGATTTTCAATCACTCCAGTTGTAATATTAACGGAGCATGGTGTTCGAGCTCTTCATGCAGGGGACTTGTTGAATGATAAAGAATTGCACATCATACACCTAAGAAACTATTCTCCCTAAATATGCACTCACGCCACAATTCAGGGTTATTATCGTATCAGGGAACATCTTCCAAAAAGGATAATCTAAAGGCCACCCTCTTAGAGTCTTAGACAAACTGGACGAGAGGAAGCACCACACCAATATTCTCTGACTGAATTTCCCCCAAGCACCTTGTAGGGAACCTCACCGGCCACTTGGCATTTCTCGCTTGCGATGATCAGATAAGACAACAAAAGCACATTCAGGGTTCAATAAATTCATTCAACAAGGCGCATCAACCAAACACTTGCACCGAGTTGCTCTATTTTGAAGAAGCCGAGGTCAGACGCGGCTGGCCCAAGTTTCAAACATTGTACTCAAGTCCGGTGCCGCACAGTTCACCCTTTTCTTCTGATTCTGGCGTTCCCCTCTCCCTCTCCTTCAACAACAAACACTGAACACCTCCCATGGCATCTGAATCCCCTTCCACTGCATTGTCAACTATAACTACCGCCAATGCCCCAATACCGGTAACAGCATTATCGTCAAAAACATTACCTCCCTCCCCACCAGCACTATCACCGTCGACAACTCCGCCGTCTGGCTTCAACTACCCGTTTGCTGCTGCGCCCGACATAAGTAACACCTCACCCGATCCAATCAATCCGTTCTATAAACCTAATAAAATGCTGACGTGGAATTCCTAGTCCGATCAAACCAAAAAGATGCCTACTATCAGGGCGTTCTTCTGGAACAACTGTCCACGGTTCTTCGCAAAATATATGGTAACCGTCCTCTTGTTTTCCCTACCCCAATTCGGTTTCCACCAAATCAAATACGAACAGCGCGGCTAACCCTCACCAACAAATAGGAGCCCGCATCTTACACAAGTACAGCCTCGAAACAAAGACATTTACTGACCTGCTCTACCTCTCCCTCACAACGCTTCGTAATGCCCGTACCCTTGGCGAGGAGTACTGCGACATCTTACACGTCGAGTCCTCGACGTCAAAATTGCCGGCGCTGCGGTCTCGTATAGGGTTTATCCTAACAACCATTCTAGTCCCCTACTTCATAACAAAGTCCCTTCCACGCTTCCGCTCGCGGTTACGCCAGAAACTTCAATCCTCGCTCTCTGCCCAACAGCCAGACCTTAAGCCGTCCTCCTACACCGCCCGTATCAAAACTTATCTCCTGGAAAACCTTGATACCCTAACTTCCAGCGAGAACCTTCTAGCCGTGCACTTGGGCCTCTTCTACTTCACAGGTGCCTACTACCACCTGTCAAAGCGTATCTGGGGCCTCCGTTATATCTTCACGAAGCGGCTCCTCCCGCACGAGCAGCGGGTCGGATATGAGGTACTTGGACTCCTTCTCTTGGCACAATTAGTCACGCAGGGCTACTTTCACGTCTCTTCCACATTTTCCCACTCCTCCGCTGTCACCCCAGAGGAGGGGAGCGTAAGCCTACCTACGGATGGATCGCCCGGGGGGGTTGTGACGAGCCCTGATACGCGCGCTCCCGATACAAACCGTGATCGGCCGAAATATGACCTCGAAGACGAGAAGGTTATGAGATTTATGAGTGGGGATTCAGGTAGGAAATGCACGCTCTGTCTAGAGAGTATGAAAGATCCCACAGCAACAGGTTGCGGGCATGTGTTTTGTTGGAGTTGCATCAGTGAGTGGTGTCGTAGTAAGGTATTTTTACTATCCTCCTGATGGCTGGTGGGATTGTGCTGATGACTTGGATAGCCTGAGTGTCCTTTGTGTAGACAGTCTTCGTTTGTGCAGCATTTACTCCCGTTGAGGTGCTGATGTGCCCATGCTGCGATGTTTTTTTCCCTCTTTTCCACGAATCACATAGTAATTACATAGTGAGTTTAATTGGTAGGAACGTTGTTCTGGTCAAGAGAAAAAGGAAAGGAAAGGAAATGAAAGAAAAAAATGTTTTGGAATATAGTTCTTTTTAAGTGTTCTGTTTTACGGTAGTTTTATATTGGGGCGCTCTTACAGCCTTTATATCATTATCACGATCACCATTCTCCGACTCGGGTTTGGGGTCTTTTTTTTCCGCTTGGGTTGATTTTTTTTGGCATCAAGGTTGTGGAATGCATGCTAGACATTGGACGTAACCAGTAATACGCATATAGTAACTAGCTACAAATAAAAAATAGAAAAGCCAGCCCGTAAACCACCCACCCGCTACCTTCTACCATGCCCAAATGCCGCCGCGATCAACCAGATCGGTTAATAACTGTTGAAATTATGAAAACGCTTTTCCATCCCCTTTTACTTCTGCCAGATCTAATACAAACCAACCCGAAAAAGAACTTCCTTCTGCTTCCCCTTCTTCTTCCTCCCGCCACCCCCACTTCCATTCCCAGCATCACCACCATTTCCCTCCACATCACTAACATCTGCAGACCCAGCTCCACTCCCGGTCCCAGCGCTCCTCCCCCAAGGATCAACGGCGGGCGCCCGTGCGCCATGTTCCCGCCGCCTAATAGGTCCCCAACCAGGGGGTGGTGGGGGTTTGGTTGGCAAAGAGGGGAAGTCATCCGTTCTCGTTAGGGAGGTAGCGCTCAGGGGACCGGAAGGAGCGACCCACGGTGTTGGCGCGTGTGCGCCCGGGCCAGAGCGGTTCACCGAGGGGGGTAGGGCACGGGAGGTAGATTGGAATTGTGATGGAGGATGGGGGGGAGGAGTTGCAGCTGCGGAGCCCCAGGCGCCTTGGCGGGCGGTGGTGCTACGGGCTGAATGGGAAGTTGATGATTTTAGCTTCAAGACGCGGGAGGAGGAGGCTTGGGTTGGAGCGGAGGAGGAGGTGCCAGAGGAGGAGGCGCCGGCGAAGGGGGGGTAGTCTTCGTTCTATTTGATGTTAGCTTTAGGAGAGAGGCATGGGCAACAGGGGTTTATACAATCGCCTTCCAGTTATTCCATGCCTTTAGCAGGTCTTGCCTCTTTCCATCATCTTCGTAGAGGTCTGCTAGCTCTTTGATCAACTTTCCCAGGTCCGAGGCTTTGACGTCAAAGAGAGACCAGAGCTATTTTGGTTGTCATTAACACAAACGGGGGCCAGACGAGAGAAGGGTAGATACCAATTCGACGAGTTCTCCTGCAGAGTTTTTTCCACGGCGGTACGAGCTCACATGGCCTTTGAACGAGTCGAGCTTGGACTGGTTGTAGCGGAGCATGGTATTTGCGCGCTCTATTACTGCACCATGGCGACTGAATGTATTTCATTAGCTATAAATGTCAAGAATGAAGAAGGGGGTTAGCTTACACACTGCGACTATCGCCAGTTGTTGACCCGCTCATGTTGGGGGAGGGTCCCGTCTGCACTCTAGGAGCGGCCAAAGGCGGGAACGCAGCTTCCACGGTGGAGGTGTCCGCCGGGCGAGGCGGTGGTCTAGGGGGTGGTGTGGGTACACTCATTCCAACAGCCTGGGCAGAAGCTCGAGTGATACTTACAAGTGGCGGTGTCGCAGCTCTCGCAGTTGCTTGTGCAGAAGGCCTGATCACGGGTGGTGGTTCCGTCAACTGTCCGCCGAATGTCCTCGGAGTAGTAGATTGAGCACTCTGGACTGCGAGAGTTCTATAGAATGCCAATTCCGCCCGGCTCATTTGTTGCTCTGTTCGGATTGGCTCCTCGAGTTCCATCCTACCGCGATCACGGCCGCCGCCGCCCCGGCGGTTTTGGCTGTGGTATGGCCTGTCTTCTAGTGTTCTCATGTCTATTCTCCTTGCATCTCGTAGTGTGCCTTTTGAAAATAGGTTGGGGTGGGCCTCAAGTTGATGAGCTTTTAAGTCCATCTCACTGTCAAACACGACAAACTTTTTGTCCAGACACTCCTGCTCACCGCACATAAAATGGTCGTCACTAAAGTGGACTAATAACGAATCGTAATTGACGTAGTACTGCTGTTGGGCACTGGGATTTGTGCGATCACAGAGAAAGCAGCGTTCGTGTTTCTCCCTACAATGTACATAGAGTTCGTCTGAAGAGTAGAAACGCTGGCGACAAAAGTCGCACTCCGGATGGCCTTTAAAACCACTTTGGTTCTCACTGCCGGGTTGGTCATCCCCTACACGTTCGTGCTTGCGGAGCTCTTGCACAGTGAAAAGTGTATGTTCGTGTGTAAAAACTTTCTTGTTCCGGGAGCAGTGGTCACTGTTATCTGTTAGTGTTTGTGTAATGAAGAATTGAGGGTCTGATGTACCATAGAACACGACCATGTGCTGTCCTAACGTGATGGTGGAGGTCTGGCCATCCTCGACAGGCACGGTCACAGCCAAGGTCAGGGCAGTTGTAACGTAATAATAATGTTGTCTCGTCTAGGATAGCCTGGCTCTCGAATTTCACTCCCAGGGCGTCATTCCGACTTACGATTTCCTCGTCTCTGAATTCCTGGAACCTTTTACTCTCTGTGTCAGAGAAGATTACCCATTCCGATTCAGTCTAGAGAGATATTAGACCAAAACGAATCTAGCATAATACGGAGGTTGAACACTTACTCTACAATGAGCACATGCTTTGTTCTTATACAACGCCCGCATACGAAGCGCACATATGTGGCATGTAACATGGTTACAAGGCGCAATGGAAGAATACTGCACCGGGTCCGCACAGATGAAGCAAACAGCGGAATCTGGGTCCAAAGCAGCATCGTCCGCATCCGGCATAACCTCCCTTCTAGCCGTCATCGAGGCTCGAATAAGGTCCGCTTGAGTTTGTCTGTCAACAGGTTGATCCGATTCTTCAGGAGGCTGACGTTCAACTCTTCCACTCCTCCCTCCCCTTCTACCCCTGCGAGATCCACCGCCGGGCATACTATTCTCACTTCTACGACTACCCCTCCCACCTCTAATTCCTCGTCCTCGCCCCCTGCTGCCTCCTCGAGTAGTATCGGTCAGAGTTTGGTCCTGGATAGGTGCCAGGGTGTCCGTTCCTGACGACATTTTTGGTTGACTATTCTGAGGAGAATGACGGAGATGAGGAGGAAAGGCAAAATTGATCGCGAGGGTATCTTTGCAGCCTGTAGTTGGGCGGTTTGAGGTGGAGGAGAACGATTGTGGGTTGTGGAGGGTTAGTTGGAATGGACTGCCGGTACATGTAGGTAGACATTGGGTTAGGGTCTGCCGACGAGTACCACACAAAGGTGTGTCACTTGATGACGGTACGGTACAGGACTCGAGTAGCCCTCGCCACCATGACTCTTAATATCATAATACCGAGCATGCTGGCAGCTGGTATTAGTATGAGTATAGGGTAAGCGGTTGTTATTATCGGTAATTAGTATCATACGGTAGTGGACTCAATGGATTGCTTCGGCGGCCAGCTTACACAATTATCATAAATTTGAATCTCATGTTGGACCACGGATTTCAAAACTTACTATATTGCTTGGATGCCCTCATTTGCTAAGGTTCACAGGGGATCGGAGATTTTACATTTCAAGTGTGGCAGGAAAGATCTTTGCTGCTCGGGAAAGTTTCGTCCAATGTCGCAGTCGCTTAGTCAGCACGAGTCACATGATCTCTTCACGTGATAAAGGTGGGGTCTCATTGATTTTGACTTGCTTTTTGGGCTACCGGAACTCAACTCGTCATCACACCTTCGCACCCCTCAGTTTGACTCTCTTATTCATCCTGAACTCGTTACCCAAGCAAGGCTCTCTAAGGATGGCTCCCGGTGTCGACGATCCTAGAATATCTGCCCAGGAGGTTTGCTCCCCCCCATTTTTCTGGTAGAGGTTGGAATTTGGCGCTGATGGTGTAGGCTTTTGCTATCAACGCAGCTGCTGTGACAAGGAACTATGGTGTGAGTTTTTTTATCCACATTTGGGGTTTATTTGGGATTTGGGGCTAATAGGTTGTCTAGGTAAACCCGAGGATCAATTATAACACTGTTGCTGGCGTCAATGGACCGTTGGTTATTCTAGGTACTGTGGCCCAACCTCCTGCGTCAAGAACTTCTGTGATGTTATCAAAATAAAGCCCCGTTTCTAACGGAAGCCGCGAATCTTTGCTCCTACATGTGCTATCTGCGTTACTCGTCGCAGTTCGCTAATCTGTATTTTTACCAAGATCACGTCAAATTTCCGCGCTATAACGAGGCATGCATGCAATTCAATACCACTAGATATTGGGACCCGTCACTGACACCGCTCTAAACCAGATTGTTAACCTAACTCTCCCCGATGGGACTAAACGTGCAGGTCAAGTTCTGGAAGTTCGTGGAAGCAGAGCTGTCGTTCAGGTTTGGATTCTATGATATATCAAACGCGATCGGCATAGCTTGCTAACAAACGACCTCCTCAATAGGTTTTCGAAGGCACTACCGGTGTAGACGTCCGTAAGACGACTGTGGAGTTCACCGGCCAAAATCTCAAAATTCCTGTATCGGAGGATATGTTGGGTCGTATCTTTGATGGATCTGGCAGAGCTATCGATAAAGGACCTAAGGTTTTCGCAGAGGATTATTTGGACATCAACGGGTCTCCTATCAACCCCTACTCACGCGTGTATCCCGAAGAAATGATCTCCACAGGAATTAGTGCTATTGATACTATGAACTCTGTCGGCAAGTGAATCGTGTTCGGGGCATCGGTGCCTGGGGACGATAAAGCTAACACCTACTCTCAGCTCGTGGCCAAAAAATCCCCATCTTCTCAGCCGCTGGTCTCCCCCACAATGAAATCGCTGCGCAGATTTGCCGTCAAGCCGGTTTGGTTAAAGGACCTAGCAAGGGTATTCATGACGACCATGAAGAGAATTTCTCAATCGTCTTCGCCGCCATGGGTGTTAACTTGGAAACTAGTCGGTTCTTCACCCGCGATTTTGAGGAGAACGGCTCATTGGAGAGGGTCACACTTTTCTTGAACTTGGCAAACGATCCAACGTATGGTTACCAAGTACCGGCGGATAGGAGTAGTGTTGACATTTCAATAGGATCGAGCGTATCATCACCCCTAGATTGGCCTTGACCACAGCAGAATACTTTGCCTACCAATTGGAGAAGCACGTCTTGGTGATTCTTACAGATCTCTCAGCTTATTGCGATGCCCTCCGTGAGGTCTCTGCCGCCCGCGAAGAAGTGCCAGGCCGTCGCGGGTACCCGGGTTACATGTACACGGATTTGTCTACCATCTACGAGCGTGCCGGGCGTGTGGAAGGAAGAAATGGATCAATCACCCAAATTCCCATCCTTACTATGCCTAACGATGGTTTGAAATACCCCATTTACTTTTCTAGAACAGCTGTTAATCGTCACTAGATATTACTCACCCAATTCCTGATTTGACTGGATACATTACCGAAGGCCAGATTTTCGTCGACCGACAGCTCCACAACCGTGGTATATATCCTCCTATCAACGTTCTCCCCTCTCTATCACGCCTCATGAAGTCCGCCATTGGTGAGGGTATGACTCGTAGAGACCATGGTGACGTTTCTAACCAATTGTACGCCAAATATGCTATTGGGCGTGATGCGGCAGCAATGAAAGCTGTCGTCGGAGAGGAAGCTCTCTCAGCCGAAGACAGGCTTTCCTTAGAATTTTTGGAGAAATTTGAACGGAGCTTTATCACGCAAGGTGCTTACGAGTCCAGAACCATATTCGAGAGTTTGGATCTTGCTTGGAGTTTACTACGGATTTACCCCAAGGAGCTACTTAACAGAATCCCCGCCAAGACTATCAACGAATACTACCAGCGAAGTGCAAGCGATAGAAAAGGCAAGGGCAAGGCGGGGGAGGGGAGCAAGGATACCAGGGATAATTCTCGGGAGGGTGCTCCCAAGCAGCCGCCCCAAGAAGAAAACTTGATTGAGACTTGATCGATTTAATTAAAGCTGAGGCTGTAGTGCTTGTGGCGTGCTTGTGTTTAGCTGCTTCTCATACCTTTTTTCCAATTTCCCTTACTTTTTCCCCACAAAGAACTATGATACACGGAATTCAAACTTGAAGTATATGTACAACCCAAGGGTTTTGGGGAATATAATGTGTCAGCCGGTGGCCGTGCCCGGAGGATCCGTTCCGGTTCAAGTGCAAGGAAGAGAAAGATTCCCGAACAAGCAAGCATGTTCAGTTTACCACAAAAGGGCATATCAGATTGGAATCAAAAAGGAAATACAAAGAGGTTACCGGTGATCAAGGTGGAAAACCAAAGTCATATTCAAAATCGTGGCATACTGTTTGGTTATACTCGAGTAGGCAGCGATCTAAAACCACGATTTTAAGACTCGTGGTTTTAGGGGTTAAAATAGGGTTCGAAGTAACCCAATGCACGTTTTCAAAAGGGCCCTCAGGTCTAGAGCTCCTGCGTAGAGTAGGGTACACTACCGTACTGGTAACATCAACCAGGATTATGCACCTGGTCTTGAAGGGGGTAATGTGGCCCCTCTTCCCCGCTAAGGGCGAAGGTAAGACAACTTGCTGGTATCATACTCGTAGTTTGTATGATCGCTCCAAAGGTCCGGTCTGGCTTCATAAAGGCTGGAGGCCTTAATCCTAGTTCCTGAGGAACGATCATTGGTCAATTTACGAGTGACGTCTTATGAATTCTGGGAAGCTGTAAAGAAAGCCAATGAGAACGTATTCCACGGCATAGCGAGCGCCCGCCATAGCGAGAAATTCACACAAATACCAACCACTATCCCAATTCTGACTGAAGTTCAACCAATTGTATCGCTCAAACCTGCATATGGCTCGCGATGACGGGTGCTCGCTATGCCGTGGAATACGTTAATCCTCCTGTCATCTCAAGGGATTCAATCAGCAGGGTTGGCTATAGGAAGCAGGTGCGAGCGTTCGCTGTGTTCAGTAAATTAGAGCACTGGGGGTTAGGGTTAGGTGGTATTATGGCACGATAATATGATACTTGTACGGCACCGTAGACTGTGAGCCTGAGCAAAAAAATGGCTAGGTAAGAAATTACAACGGCTTAGACACCAGACACTCCTTGGAGGACTCATGGCTTTCCTGAGAGTTCAGAAGAAAGGTTAGGAAAATGGGACAATAACATTTACGATCAAAGAAGAGGGCCAAATGTTTGAAGGGGGGGTAAGGGAGATGCATTAACCCGTCATTAGGACTCCAGTCCTTGAAAGGATTCGTGACTTGCCTAACTAAAGATCGACACACTTTTTTACAGCTCAGAATACTAACCGAAAGCCCGAATCCTTCCTCTAGGAATGCAATCAGAGAGTCTGGGTATCTATTTTTGTTCGCACTGCCCTACTCCAAGCACTCCCCACGCTCCCCAGCTATATAGGTATGATATTTCATACTCTAGGTCTTTAGGGTTATTACAGCTTGTATAGTTTAAAGGAAGCCTTGTCTTTGGCAGTATTTGACGTTTGTCTTTGTTGTCTATGCGCTTCACTTAGCCTTGACCACAGTACAAGAATGGTTTGAGCCTTAATTCTCTATTATACCATATTCCACAATAAAGTAATAAAGATAAAGAAGCAAAGTGACCCCAGAATCCGCCCCCCATTTTCCATCCCCCTCACCCATATACCACATTTCGAGACTCTCTCCTCCCCTAACAAACCTAGATTCAACTGGCTTGACCCACTCATTGGCTAGGATCCAACTCAAGGGTTCTGTCGCTAAGAACGCCCGGCTGAATCCGCAGAGCCTCCTTCTTGACCTCATATTACAAGTACTCGTACAAGTATTACGGGCGTTTGTCAAGTTGCTCAAAGCTCAACTCCCCGCCTCTTACAAACTCCTTCAGTCCACTTCCCAACAACACCACCACCCACGGTCAAGGGACAAGGGTCTGTGAAGAAGGCGATAGAACAGTTAAAGGAAAAAATCAATATAATGGAGGACGTCTACTACAAGGGGAGCATCCAAGAGGGATCCGCGGACGCCATGAAGGGCGATAAGTCTTTGGTGTTTTTTGTTGCAGGTTTGCTTGATCCAGGCCGAGGAACAGAGGAGGGTTGTCGGGGACTAACATTTACTAGGCGAGAACTGCTGGAGGAGCATGAAGTGGGAAAGCGAAAATCTACTGAACGGGGAGATATTTCCATTGCTCAAAAATAGTAGCATCGTTTTCAAACTAAAGGTTGGATCGGCAGAAGCTAGTTTCCTTTCTATGTTCTGTCCTGTGGACACAGCTCCGTATTTGGTTGTCCTAAAGTAAGTATCGTATCGCGTCTCCTCCTCCCTTCTCCCTTTTCGGATAGGGTTGGACTAAAGAGTAAAAAGAAACGGCTCTCTAGTAACAAAGCTCACCCCCGACACTCCGGACAGCACCTTCTTACCATCCCTAAAATCTGCCCTCTCCCCTGCTCCCCCTCCACCCTCTCCCTCCACCCCCTCTACCTCAACCTCATCCCAAAACACTTTGTCGTCCCTCTTTGCCGACCGCCGAGCCCGGATAGAGCAGCAGCAAAAAGCCCTCGCCGCCGCTTCCCGCGAGAAAAAAGCGGCGGAGCTCAAACGACGACAAAACAATCTGACCCCTGACCGCAAAAAGTACGTTGAGGAGCAGACGCGCCGCATAGCAGAAGAGAGGGCTGAGAAGGAGCGTGTCCTGGCAGCCCTCGAGCACGATCGCATTGAGCGGGAGGCGCGTGAGCGGAGGAAGAGGGAGGGAAGGGCCGCGGTTTTTGCTACGCCAGTACAAGCGATCGATGGAGCGGAGGAGGAGAATGTGGCGTTTAATGAAGTTTTGGTTAGTGTTAGGTTGTTGCATGGCGGGTTGATCAAGGCAAGGTTTTTTGAGGGGAAGGGGTTAGGAGAGCTTAGGAAGTGGGTCGATGAGGTATGTTTTCCTTTTATCTGCGGCGGACCAGGGCTGACTGGCCACGGCGCGCAGAACCGGACGGATGGGGCGGAAGCGTATATCTTTATGCAACCCCCTGATCGGAAGTTTTCCGCGCTCGACGAGAACAAAAGCTTAAAAGAGTTGAAACTACCAAGGCTCACAAATTTAGTGCTTGTTCGTCGCTGACCCTAGTGTTGTAGTTACGCTGATGAGTGTGGGGAAGCCCCAAGAAGGCAATCTCTTTTGAAAGACACAGGGGCACGATGGTAATTTTATGTACTTAGCAATCCAAGGTTCAAGATTACTTTCATCATAATATCTCACTCGCCAAGTATCGTGGTAGCGAAGTACCACAACGATACCTTAAATATTGTACTCTACGCCACTTTTCCAGCGTAGATGTTAACCTTAACACGAGACACGGGCATGGCGATGAGCATTATCAGGAGTAAGAAATCCACCTTCACCGCACTGCAGCGGAACACTGGGCAGCAACCTCAAGAGCCATCCGTACGAAATAACAAACAATTTCAAATACAGATCAAACTCGTGATAAGCCACACACACACACAAGAGCCAAAAACAGATAACCCATCGCCAAACGTCTTTAGCAAGAAAAAGAAAGAAAAAAAAAAATGACAATTGACATCAAGACAAACGTGCTGTATGATATCCTGACAATATTATAAGGTAAGGTATTATCCCGCAGGTTAACACGTATGATAAATCAACTGCGCGACAAGGTATGTATTCCCCGGTACAACACCCGTACATTTCTCACAACACGAGCATGTATCGTATATATAGTAATACAGGATCGATCCGCCGGCCCTCTTCCTTGCCGTTGCAACCCGGACGAAGAAATCACGTCACGACATACTTACGATACCGAACAGCAGTGAACGTGCGGAATAATCCTCACACTGACTCAATACCTATCTCATCCCAAACGGCCATAATATGATACCACCCCTAGAGCCAGACTGGGTAAGATATCATATTCGAGACGTTCGAGAAATCCCCCCCAACTCGATCGAAGCATCTTCACGAAATTTCAAGGGAAAATTACAATCTAACATAACATTACACCCTTCCCCCCCCGCAGTCGCGGACCGGAAAAACCAACAGCAACAGTCGAGGTATACGATAACCCTCCCGGTGTGTGTATATATCACGCTTTCAAACATAATTTTGAAATACTGCATCCCACCACACTGTCTCAATCGATGCTCTACCTGTCTGACTGCGGGTATCGTACCGTTGGTGTTTATGATGATTGCTAGGAAACTTATATACCTATGATATTAGACTAAGACTTGATTCTCACTGGAGGTTTTTCTTTTTTTCTTTTTTTTCTTTTTTTTTTTACCCGTAACGGATTCTGTGCCGTCGTAGCGAAAAAACTTTGATCCGGTAGGACTTATTATACTATGACAAAGTGATTTATCGTATCCGCTGGTGGGATTTACCTTGGAGGTTCAAAAAAAAAAAAAAAAAAAAAAAGGTGTAGGATGAAATATCATACTGAGTATTCCGGGTCCAATAAAATAGGTGAAAGAGGAGGGTGTCAAGTATGCCAATGCTCTGTCCCACTCCTCACCTCATCCCCTCCATCCACGACGACCCTCAGCCCTGGAAGGAGAAGAAACAGTGAGACGAGTGATATACCATGACATTCCCAAAACAGTTAGCGTGTCTAAAACCCTATCGCAACAGAGCCCTGCGCTAGTTCGTTCCTTCTCCACGAAAAAAAAAAAAAAAAAAAAAAGAAAAAAAATACATATATATTCCTCCATCCAACCTCACAACTACCTTCCACCACCACCACCACCACCACCACCGCTGCAATCCCCAAAAATGGTTTCCTGTAAGCCCCTCACCCCCCCCACTAAACGCTAATCCTATCCTAACAAACAAATAAATAATTGCAGTCTCCTGCGAAATCTGCTCCGACATTTTCAAAAAGCCCAAACTCGACTCTCACGCTGTGCGCTGTCGCGGGGCCTACTATACATGCATTGACTGCTCAAAGACATTCACGGATGGGAAGTGGAAGGGCCATACTGTTCATTTCCCCTCCTTTCTTTTCCGCTGGCTAGTTATGCTAATTGAGGGGGGTAGAGTTGCATTAGTGAAGCGGAAAAGTATCAGGGCAATCTCTACAAGCCAGAGAAGGGGAAGGGGAAGGGTGGGGAAAATGGTGATGCTACTGCGAATGCGACTGTCCCGGCGGTGACGGAAGTGGAGGTCCCGATACCCAAAGTTCCAGATGCAAAGGTCAAACAATCGAAGAAGGATAGGAAGGATAAGAAGAGGAAGGGATCTCTAGAGGCAATTGCTACCCCCATCGCCGAGGTTGACCAGATCGAAGCTGAGGATATCCCCATGGCCGATGCCCCCGACCAGCCGGCACCCTCCAAGAAGGAGAGAAGGAAGGAGAGGAAGGAGAAAAAGGGCAAGAAGGACAAGAAAGATAAGAAGAAATCCAAGGATACTTCCGCCACACCGGAAAATAGCCCCGACTCCGCTCCTGTCGCCGGAGCCGTCGATAATAAGAAGCGCAAAAGCCTTTCCGTGGAGGACGCTCCGGCCAAGAAGAAGAAGGGGGAGCAAGAGAAGGCGAGGGTGAGCCAAGAGAGGCTTACGGAGCTAGTTGGAGAGGAGGGATTGGGACTTGCAGGGTTCTTGGAGAGGCTTGAAAAGGAGGTGGGGGGTACCCATGATAAAGCCTCCATGGGGGTGGTGTTTCAAGGGCTGCGGGTGAAAGTTGATGGGGGGAAGGTTGTGCTTTCGTTCGAAGGGTAGATCGAGCGAAGGGCGGGTACCATGTATTATACGATATCATGGGGGATTGTACTATATTTGAAGTAGTGCGCTCGCGACGACTATGTAGTAAACAAAAAGTCATTTTGTATAGATAGCATTCAATACCAATCATTGTCTGCCGTCCCATCTTTCATTCTATTCAGAAGCACCCACCCACACTGCTAATATCATATCTACCCAGGACGTTCCTTATACACAACTCATATAATATCGTCTCTATAATTCCCCGCCTAATGCCAAGTACACCCACCCAGCCACTCCGCGAGACCTACACCCTCTTCTTCTCCACTTCCTTAGCCATGTCGACCCCATTAACCTTCCCATACCCCCACCCAATCCCCAAAGCACAAACCATCATCATAATCGCGCTGCCAACAAAGACTGCGGTCCTCTCCCTGGATCCGATAATGTTAAATAGCGGATATGGGTAAATCTGATTAATAGAAAAACAATGCTCCAGCCAGACCCAATACCCAGCAGCAATTGCAGATGGGATCACCATTGCGGGCAGAAAGGTAAATCCCCATGGCGGTGAGAGGAGTAGAACGTCGATAAGTAGGAGGAGCGCGGGGAAGAGGTGAAAGCCCATATCTTAAGAAAGGAAATAAAACAAAAAAAAAAGAAAGGGTTAGTGATAAGGTAGGACGGGTATGCACAATATATGTAGAAGGA
The DNA here is from genome assembly GCA_003316355.1 of Tuber calosporum. NCBI lineage: Eukaryota > Fungi > Ascomycota > Pezizomycetes > Pezizales > Tuberaceae > Tuber > Tuber calosporum. The sequence goes on along the minus strand of QFET01000592.1, from coordinate 571 downwards.
AAGGGATGAGGAGACTAACCGACAAAAGGGTCAAGCCGCATGTCGGGTGTCACAACTAGGTCTTTATCAATCTGAAGCGTTCACAAACCCCCGTTCAGATTAGCCTGCAGTCCCGGGACGAAATGTTGCATCGTGCACATGTACGGGAACGTATATGTAGGAGTATCATATAAATGTAACGTAGGAGAAGGTTGTTGGAATTAAAAAAAATAAAAAAACAAAAAAAAAGGTCAAAATTCACAGCACTGATGCCCCAATACAAAATACTGATCAGCACCGCTAGCGGAGCACTTCCAACCGCCAGCCAATTCTTGACAATGAAGGCATTCTGCCAGAGGAAGAGGTCTGCTAGAAACCCTACTGTAAAGGTTATTGTTGTGAGGCTTAGAGCGATAATCCTGTAAGGTTATGATGTTTTGCTAAATTAGTAACAAGAAAACAAGAAGATAGAAAACCAGATACCATCCTCCCCCAGTTGAATGCAAAGCCGGCAGATTGACAGGTTTGGGGGTACCGGTCCACCTTTTCGGGGTTGAGGTGAGGCGGAGGGAGGGGAACGTGGTGGGGGGTG
>QFET01000591.1:0-25982 GCA_003316355.1 Tuber calosporum | reverse complement strand
GGGATTCTGGGGGGAGAAGAGGAATGAGGAGGTAGGGAAGAGAAAGGAGGAAGGGGGGGGTAACAATACGCACCCATATCCTTTACTTCTGTATATGTGATGCATGATTTGGTCAGCTTGGCAATGGGTGGGCGGGAAACCATCCCGGTGGGAGATATAGATTAGGGGCGGGAAAAGTCTTCTGTATTGGATCGTTTGCCCGAGAGACGTACATTTCGTTTGGATTCTTGAGAAGGCTTTTGTGAGGCGTTAGTACCAGCATTGCATTAGGATATCAATATCAAGTTCAAAAGGAGGGGGAGGCGGCACTAATCGAAAGAATTGAAAAAGCTAATCAAACCTGCGACCTGTTATGAAAACGGGTTTAGCAAAGCTCGCTGGTCATCAAAGCTGGGCTGCGAAGGTGGTAAACATACATGAACAAGTAATGAAATCCCCCTATCGGGAGAGCGGATCCGCTGAGAGGGCCGGCCGGTCATTGCGATATCAGAGCAATTAGGGTGGCTCTTGAGGTGATGCGATGGCCACAAATGAGAGTACTGTACTTGTGCTCGCACTGAGTAGACACGGTGAGGGTGAAAAACAAGCAGGAGAGAGGAGTTCATGCCCCCCCGCCCCTTTTTTGGATCATACGCAGGTGGAACAGGTGGTTTCAGCCCTTTCCAATGCGCGATTATTGAGATCTGATAAGATCCTGCATATGGCTTTACAGAGAGAGAGATTGGGTATCCTGTGGCGGCGTGCTGTCATTCATATGGTGCAAAGCGTCTAAAATGTAAGACCACGGTGGGTGCACCCGTGTAATGCCTAATAAGAGCTAGGGTGGAGGGTTCTGAATACGAGCACTGCTGATAGATAAAACAGTTACGTGAAATTTGGGCTCAAAGAAGCATGATGGCAATGGACATAATTCTGCTGTGGTGTTGTGAGTATCTGATTGGAAATTGTGGCTCCTCTTGATCTTATTATACGTGACTGTTAAATCTATCAGCGGCACTGGTATATGATATGATACGAAAACAAGCGATCGATCTGAGACAGACAGGCAGTCTTCCACAGAGGGCTAAGTTTGATGCAGGTATCTGGTTACAACAATGGGTCCAGGAGGCATAGGCTGGACAGCATCGAGTAAGTACAATGTCTCTTGATGTCAAGGCTGGCTTCGACAACGTTGACCACAGGGCCCTTCTCGAATGGTAGCAGAAATTCAGAACACCCAGGTATATGGTTAGGTGGATTTCGAATTTCATATCTTACAGAGAATACGCTATAGTCTTCCCAGGTTCTCCAAGGGTAATGACTTGCATTAATACCGGTATATCACAGGGATCTCCACTATTGTCGATCCTATTTGTAATCTATGTAGAACCTCTGCATAAGTACAATCACGACAGGTCTGTTTTCATCTCCTCATATGTTGACGATATTCAAGTTAACGTGGAATCCGGCTCTTGAATAGTGGATACACGTATCATTGAAAGACACTACCGGCATGTGGATAGCAGGGCTAAGAACATAAGGTTGTGTTTCTCACCAGCAAAGATGGAACTAATAAATTGGAGAACCCCTGGGGACTGAGCCCACACATATGAGATGGTAATCAGAATAGGGGACGACTTCATCGAACTGGCTAAGAAAAGTGTCAAATAGCTTGGGTTTCACTTTGAAACAAACTTCGGGACCAGGACATAGTTCACAGAATGGTTAACACTAGTTTAGGCAGTGTTCGATCGGATAAAGATACTCTCTACCCACAGGGGCAGATTGTCTCCATATAGTGCAAGACGGATGACTAAGAGTATTATTATCTCTACTAAATTGTATGGGAGTGAATTCCTGGATCCCTCACTAGCCATGCAAAGGAAGATGAAAGTGTTCCTGAACCAGGTAAAGAGATGGATTACGAACTGTTTTTACCATACGAACACGGTAGTGCTGGCAAGTGAGCCCTGCCTCATTCCACTGGAACTATACCATGAATACATTCGGAACAAGGCAGCCATCAGGTTTACTACTACGATTCCCAACAACAAGATTGCGACCCGCCTATTACCCCCCGGGTTTCAAACCGTGCAGTCATATAGATACCCTACCAGCTGCATAGGAGCCTTCAATCGCCCTGGGGGAATAAAGTCTAAGACTTGGTACTGCACCTCGGTTACATCGACTCAGAGAGTGCTACTATTCGATAGTATAGTGCGGCGAGCATGGTTGCTCTTCAAGGAGTGCCTAGTTCCAAGTACGCCAAACCTTTGGTCTTCTCCTGATGCATCAGAATGTCAATACTACGACGATGCTCTTAAGTGAGTGAGGGAAGCCATTCACAAGAAATGGACCTATAGACAATATCCAGTATATTACCCAAATACGCCTCCCTTTAGGTTGTGCTAGAGGTTAATGATACTCCACAAGTTCACAGCAACTAGAATGCTTCAGATGAGGGTGTCACAAATCGTGACTTAGCAATATGGAATGTTTCACATGACTCACGATTTGTGAGATCATTTATGATTATGGTGTTTGATTTGATTTATGTTTATGGTTTCATGATCACAATTGTGAGGTCATATGATGGTATAACTTTTGCACCTGACTACAAGTATGAGTCAGGGAATTCACGCATGTGACGCGATTAGCGCACATGACCTTTTATGGAAATGGGATACAAAGGGGATTGTATACTATGACTTACACGGCAGTCATAGTAAAGAGATGACTAATAGTAAAGTCAGCAGGGTTAGGGTTGTGGGAAGAGCGCCTATATAAGGAGGGTCACGGACACAGATAGCTAGCACTTCATGCAACCACCAAAGTTACTCCCTATGTTATCATTTACCTATTAGTTCAATCTATACTCTACTCTAATTACGACCATCCGTTTACATCACCGACCGAAAGGTGATTACGAGAACGTATCGCTAAGGAGCAGTCGCATGGGCTAGGAGTGAAAGGACTCAGCGTTCCCAGAGCGACATAAGGCTACGAGACCTGAAGAGCGGTAAGACGAGCGGTACGTGTCGTTACCTATTGCTGTTAAAGAAGATAGTGTGCCTTGTCCAGCAGACTAAGGATAGGTTTGTAACATTTGGTTGCGTCTTTTGCGACACTTAACGAAAACAAAACGGATTCACCTACAGATACAGAAGTACCAGACTTCAACGATCCACAGACTTTCTTAGGACTACAAGCAGAACTTGGACAAGCCTTAAGCGAGAAATCGCGAGAAGGATCCCCAAGACCTCCGAGCCCGATCAGCACGGAAGCAAGATCAAGATCAGGGTCAGTAAGCTCAGGAGCATCCCCAATACACAGAATGTCAGGGGTAGCAGGACCAGCGGATACGAGAACTCTCACGAGAGAACAACTCCAAGAGTTGATCAGAATGGTTCAGGAAAATCGACCAGACCTGACGGTACGAAGGCCGAAAATCAAAACCCCGGATACATTTACTGGTGACCGTACCAAACTGCGAGCATGGCTAGTCCAACTTGCAATGTACTACACAGCACTAGGATGGGGAGAAAACGAATACGGATTAAAAGTGGACTTCGCCAAATCCCTACTGAGAGAATCAGCAGGCAAATGGATTACTCCATATGTGGAAGGAAAGACCCCGGCCACATGGAATAACTGGGCAGATTTTCAAGCCACTCTACGCATCCAATTCGGCGACGTGGAGGCTAGGGAAACGGCAAGAAATAAAATCGAGAAAATCAAGCAAGGGAGCCGGAATGTGACAGATTTCTGGAACGAGTTACGACTACTGGCAACAGAGGTAGAATACGACGAAGCAACCTTGAGAAGGGCTTTTCGAAGAGGCTTACACGAAGATATTCAGAACGCCTGGGCCATGAGGGCTCAAGACTTCACGACGACTGAAGATATGGCGGTATGGGCTATTAATCAAGAAAACCGCTTGGACGTTATCAAACATGTGCAAGGAAGGTCAAGGACCAAAACAGACGACAAATCCAGAAACTACGACGGCATCTTCAAGACCCAACGAATACAGGAGTCTCGGGGAGATCCAATGGACCTAGATGCGACTAGGCGAACACAAGCTCTTAATATATCAAAGACCGAATACTGGAGGAGAAGAAACAACACTCTGTATATGGCATGTGCGAAGCCAGGACACATGATGAGAAACTGCACCAACTCAAAAGACGAAAAAGAATACCCGGCGAGGATAGTCAGTAGGGTTCAGAACCCACGATGGAAACAAAGAACTGCAATCCGCGAAAGGGATCTCGAAACTGAAAAGAACGAAGAGGAAAAAGACGACGGTCCCCAGTAAGCGATGGTCTGAGGGACAAGGGGAAAAAGAAACCCATCGAGATACGAAACCTCTACGCGGCACGAAACAACAAGGAATCACTGGAACATGAAATCGACCATGTCATGATAAAAATGCGACTAGATGGCAGAGACAAGATCTTCAGCATCAACGGAATGATTGACTCAGGAGCGACGGAGGATTTTATTGATAAGGAGGTATCCGAAAAGTACGGCATGCCTATAGCGAAAGCTAGACAACAAGGAGAGATTTACCTGGCAGACGGCAAACTCAGCGCAATGGGTCCAGTTACTCATACGACGACAGTACCTATGGACATCGGTAGCTATAGGGAAATGATTACATTCCAAGTGGCAAATTTACAAAACCATGAAGCAGTTCTTGGAATGCCATGGTTGAGAGAACATAGCCCCACAATTGATTGGGGAAAGGGGACCATCACGTTTGATAGTGAGAGATGCACGACCGGGTGTTTACAAGAGTCACCGAGGGTCTTTACAGTCCCAGAAGCGGAAGCCCTGGAGGAGAACTTAGATATGAAGTTCTCAACGATTCAGGCAAAAACGGATAAACAGATCCCAGTCAAAAGATTGACTAAAGAGGCAACGATGCCTACGAGAGGCTCACTGAGGGAAGAAGGACACGACCTGTATGCTAGCGAAAGAGCAACGATATGAGCCAAAGGGTAAGAGGTTATCCGAACCGGAATAGCCATTGGATTACCACAAGGTACTTATGGGCGCATTGCACCACGAAGCGGGTTAGCAGTCAAGAACAGGCTCACAACCAACGCGGGTGTAATAGATGCAGATTATACAGGTAAACTAAAGGTAGTAATGGTGAACCTCGGGGACGAAGACTACACAGTCAACTCAGGTGACAGGATAGCACAACTGATATGTGAAAGATATCTGGACGGGGAATGCAAGGAAGTCGAAGTACTTGTAAAGATTGAACGAGAAGACAAAGGATTCGGAAGTACGGACCACCAAAGAGACTGGGACAGAAACGAATCAGAAGGTACCCGTGAAGAAACAAAAAAGGACCGGAAACGAATAGAGATCTGCGAGATCTCGGCCCAAGCCTTTGGGAAGTTCTACAGATGAGGAGAGATCACAGGCATTCTAAAGTGGAACCAGGAGGACGGCCAATGCGATTTGAAGGCAATTAATGTCAGTACCGGGCTGGCCATTAAGGCCAAAAAGCATCAAGGGAAAGAACCCTTGGAACAGATGATACTAGAGGTATATCACCAATACCTGGATCTCTTCGAAAAGAAAGAAAAAACCACGTTACCGCCTTACAGAAAAGGAGAGGACCACGAGATTAACCTAAAAAAGGGAAAGACGATCCCAGCAAAAAGGTTGTATCCACTAGGAGCGGCGGAATTGGAAGATTTGAGAAGCTATTTGAAATAGAATCTTGAATGGGGATGGATACGAGACTCCTTCGCGGAAACAGAAGCACCCATCCTTTTCGTCAAAAAGAAAGATGTAAAATTACGACTATGCGTGGATTACCGAGCACTTAAGAAAGTCACGAAAAAAGATCGCTACCCACTGCCACTCATCAGCGTAGCCTTGGATAGGCCAAATAGCGCCCGATACTTTACGCAGCTGGATATTAAAGATGCATACCACAACGTACGGATTAAGAAAGGAGACGAATGGAAAACTACATTCGCGACACAATATGGAATATACGAATACTTGGTAATGCCATTCGGCTTGACCAATGCACCGGCAACATTCCAGAGATGGATCAATTAAACATTACACCGATTCTTGGACATATGCTGCATAGTATATTAGGATGACGTACTGGTGTACTCAGAAACAATGGAGCAGCATCAGAAAGACGTGAGAAAAATCCTGGAAGCGATTGGAAAATTCGGAATGAGAATCAAGCCAACTAAGTGCGAATTCCACAAAACAGAAGTGGAATACTTAGGATTTATTATGGACCAAGAAGGAGTCCGGATGGATCCTATCAAGACGGCAGCCATATGGGAATGGGTAATTCTGAAGAACAAAACCGATATCCAAAGATTCATGGGATTCTGCAACTTTTACCGAGAAATTCATTGAGGGGTTTAGCAGGACAGCAAAACCTCTATACAATCTGACAAAGAAAAATGCAAAATGGAAGTGGGGTACAGCAGAAAGCGAGGCGTTCGATACGATGAGACAAAAAATAACGTCTGTACCCGTACTCACCCATTACAATCCGGAAAGACCGATTATGACTGAAACAGATGCATCCAAGTATGTCTGTTCAGGAATTTTATCGCAATAGTGCGTAGACGAAAAATGGTGACCCGTGGCATTCCGATCAGAGACAATGACGAATGCGGAATGCAACTACGATATTCACGACAAAGAACTCTTGGCTATAGTATAGGCACTCAAGGAATGAAGAAGATATGTGTTGGGTAGCCATCACAAGACAAGGATCCTCACTGACCATAAGAAACTGGTCCCTTTCACGACAACAAAGGATCTCAATGAACGACAGATCCGGTGGAGCGAGAAGTTAAGCCAATACAATATACGAATCGAATATCGGCCAGGAAAGGAAAGCGGCAAGCCAGACGCATTGACAAGATGAAGTCAAGATGCACCAGAAGAAGATGACGACAGGATCAAACAGAAACAAAGGATCCTATTACCTCAAGAAAAATACTTTGAGGAGATAAGGATACAGGAAATGGATACGGTTAGCTTTCCCGGAGAAGAGATGAGAAATCTTAAGGAACAGAGCAGGAAGGCCCCGCACATACAATAGATAAGGAATGCACTCAAACAAGGAACAAAAGAAATAAAGGATGTAGCCTTGGGGCTATGCCAATGGAAGGATGACTGCCTATGGTACCAGAAGAAGATTTGGGTACCAGAAGAGGAGAAGATAAGGACAGAACTTATCAGAAAGAATCACGACATTTTACAAGCAGGACATGGAGGGACAGCAAAGACCACAGAACTCATCAGTCGTAGTTACTAGAGGCCCTGAATGCGGGAAACGATCAAGAAATATGTCAAGAACTGCGACATTTGTCAAAGAACGAAATCATCCCGACATGTTCCGTATGGTCAACTACAATTAAACGAAGCACCCGCTAAGCCATGGAAGTCGATTTCAATGGATTTTATCACAGATTTACCAGACTGGACGGCTATGACGCCATCTTGGTAGTCATCGACAGACTGACAAAAATGAATCCTTTTGTTGCATGCAGGAAAGATATGACAACAAAACAATTCACGCAAACCTTTGAAAAAGAAATCTGTCGGTTACACGTACTACCCCAAGATATCATCACCGACAGGGGGATACTGTTCACCTCGGACCTATGGAAGGAAACGACCCTGAGGTTAGGAATCCAAAGAAAACTGTGCACGGCTTACCATCCACAAACGGATGGACAGACTGAAAGAACCAATGCTATCCTGGAACAAAACCTGTGAGTATACGTCAATTATCAACAGGATAATTGGAACGAACCATTAACTTTTGCGGAGTTCGCATACAATAACCGACAACAAGAAACAATTAAAACAACACCCTTCTTTGCAAACTACGGACAACACCCAAAACATGACACAAATGGGCATCTGATACCGGATCGGAGGATTCCGGCAAACGAAATAAACCAATGGCACAATACCATATGCGAGGAAATGGTGGCTGCACAACTTCGACAGAAAGAAAATTACGATCAACCCAGAAAACCCGATGCGAATTTGAAATCAGGAGATATGGTATGGTTCCTACCAAGGAATGTAAGGACCACAAGGCTATGCAAGAAACTCGATTACAGAAAGATGGGGCCGTTCAAGATCTTGGCAAGAGTGGGGAACAGTGCATATAAGTTGGACTTTCCCCCATCGATGAGAATACACAACACCATCCACATCTCACCTCTCGAACCCTACCAAGACCAAAGATTCCCATCACAGATCCAGTCACCACCACCACCAATTGAAATTGAAGGCGAAACAGAATACGAACTTGAAGAAATAGTCGATTCACGACTACATTACGGAAAACTGCAATATCGAGCGAAGTGGACAGGATATTCTCCTGATCACGATAAAGTTTGGTACCCAGCGGAAAACTTCAAACACGCAGAAAATGCAATCAACCACTTCCACGAACGATACGCAGATAAACCAAGGCTGGGAAGAAATCAAACAAGAAACAACGAATGACGGTTGGGGAGACCCAATGCGAGAAGTCACTCCAACTAGCCCAGGCTATGTGACGGGAGAGGACCGGCAAAGGGCATCAGAACACAACGCGATGAGCTGGACGGCATGCTATGATGAGCATTGCAACGTCCATAGAGAAGACAAGGAAGGGGCCAGTTACTGTCCAAGACAACGATATGCAGAAACGAGATAGGAGGAGTGCTACCGAAATAATTGTCGAGCCCACCGGGATGAAAAGCTCTGGGTGGGATACTACCGCAAGGTGTGGGGTGAAAGAGAAGAACTGAGCAGGAAGGATGCTCAGCGCACGGAAGCCAGAAAGGGACGGTTGGAGAGGGGCGAGGAAACCCGAAACAACGATACCGAAAGCCAACACACGCAGGCAGATATCGAATGCCTCCAAAGAAAAATTTCTGGTTTAGAAATCCAACTGGATGAGGCCCAAGGAACGATCAGACTCCAGGAGGAGACCCTCGAAGTGCAACAAGCCACCATTGCGCACCAAAAACGAACTATCGAGGTGGCAGAACTGAAACTGGAGATGGTCAGGAAACAGTTACGAACAACGGAACAAATTTTACGGAAGTTCCGTCGCGATGCGAGAAGATTTGGGAACCAGGTGATGAAACCTGGTGAATAGCTTGATGGGACGCAAGCTAAGGGGATAGAGGAGCTATTGTCACAAATCGTGACTTAGCAATATGGAATATTTCACATGACTCACGATTTGTGAGATCATTTATGATTATGGTGTTTGTTTTGATTTATGTTTATGGTTTCATGACTCACAATGGTGAGGTCATATGATGTTATGACTTTCGCACCTGACTACAAGTATGAGTCAGGGGTTTCACGCATGTGACGCAATTAGCGCACATAACCTTTTATGAAAATGGGATACTATGGGGATTGTATACTATGACTCAAATTGTGAGTCATAGGATGTTTGTTATACTATGACTCCCACGGCAGTCATAGTAAAGAGATGACTCATAGTAAAGTCAGCAGGGTTAGGGTTGTGGGAAGAGCGCCTATATAAGGAGGGTCACGGACACAGATAGCTAGCTCTTCACGCAACCACCTAAGTTACTCCCTATGTTATATTTTACCTATTAGTTTAATCTATACTCTACTCTTATTACGACTATCCGTTTACATCACCAACCGAAAGGTGATTACGAGAACGTATCGCTAAGGAGCAGTCGCACGGGCTAGGAGTGAAAGGACTCAGCGTTCCCTAGGCGACATAATGCTACGAGACCTGAAGAGCGGTAAGACGAGCGGTACGTATCGTTACCTGTTGCTGTTAAAGAAGATAGTGTGCCTTGTCCGGCAGTCTAAGGATAGGTTTGTAACCGAGGGCTGGGAAGAGCCATCTCAAATGTCAGCGGGGATGAAGGACTGCAGATTCAGATCCCATCTTCCCTAGGTGTGGGGCAGAGGAGGAAACCTTCAAACATGTGGTAGCCTTGTTCTCTAACCTGGCACCAGCCCTTGAAGGTTACGAAGTCAACTGCTTTGATATTGGGGCTAATTTTGAGGTTTGGAAGAGTGGAAAGAAAGGTTGGGGACTTATGAAGGATTTGATTTCATTTGTTTCCATTAATCATGTGAATTTCCCCTAGGTGATGGTTGTGCCACCCTTTACTGAGGCGGATCAGGTTAGGTCATGACCATTATTTGTGCTTGAGGATTTATTGAAGTTTTCTTTAGTGGGAACAAGATTAATGTTGAATGATTTCCTTTGGGACTCATTAGTTTTGGTTTTGTTTTTATTTCCTTTGTTTGTGTTTTGAGTTGGGCTTTTATATGTCATGGGATCCTTCCCGCCTACACCGGTTGTACCTTAGGAGATGAGTTTATCTTGTACCTAAAATCATACCACAGATTTAATTAAAAAAAAGATCGATCTGAGACTAGCTGCGTCTATGTTACAAACACTTTGTTAGTAAAACAAAACCAGGATTTTCTTCAAGCTTTCTTCTCATTTGTGAAAACTTCCCTTTTACTGTCTTATCCACTAGGCTTGTACCTGAAAAAGGAGAAACCTTAAAATGGAGGGAGCTGCTTCTTGCTTTGCATCCTACTCAGACTGTAAAGGAATGAGTCCTGTCATGAATCCTGTCCATGATATTGGAATTTGACCCTTAGCTAATATGGAAGGTAAGCCTACTCAATCCACAATTTTTGATCCTTAAGGTTCAAGTTCTTATGTACTTAAAACTTACTCTATGAACATTTTCAAGAAGGTGAACAGAGAGAATAAAATTGTGGTTACAAATGCCGATAAGAATATCCTGACAATGATGGGAATATTTTAGTTAGTATATAGAGAATGCAGGTTGGCAAGCATGTGACTGATTGAATTGTTCAAATACCTTATGGAAGAGATTAAAGTGCTATGAACTGTTACTTCATACTCTAATATATCCTGTACTGAGACTTTCTCATATCAACAGAACTAAAGGTTTAGAACCATCTATACACCCTAGTACGCATCTCTACTAACCCTTTCCTCCACTATCACGGCTACTACAGTCACCTTATGGACACCTATTATTAGGAAACGAAAAAAAACTACCACTTATATATATTCAGGCTGTACTTAATATTGCTAAACCTACTGCCTCTACAAAATTCTTTTAGTCAAAGAAATATCCCATACTTAGTGAATCTTACTTCATTATCAAAAGAGAAGATAATATCCTTAATTCAATTCTAGTAACTCTTACTAATAAATTAATCACACTGTTACTAGCATCATCTATGTTCATACCCTTTTGATTCAGGTGAATATTATCACTCTTACCAGTATAAAATCTAAAAGGCTTACCTTACTTAATTGTAACCTACTCCCTAGTATCTCAAGAATCCCAAAGGGACTCGGAAGATACTATTAGGATAGGGGGAGAAGCATCGATGGATAGGTCTTCAATAGACAAGGTAAGAGTTTGGAACTAGTAGAGTGACTGTTCCAAACCTATCCTTAGTCTGCCGGACAAGGCACACTTGTTACGGGGTAGCCATTTCGGTACTGTTCAATTGTCTATGCCATGCTCGTATCGAGAAAATCGGAGAACTGTCAGGAAAGCTCGGTAATAGTTTGGATAAAAGATAAAAGATTCTCGAGGGTTTTATAACTTGATAAACTGATAACTTGATATATTGTTAAGGTCTCTTCTCCGTTGCTTGATGATCCCTTAACTACGGAGGACTGATGACTATTTATACACCTTTCCCAGTACTTAGGTTGGCCATATAAATGAAGTATCCTTGGAAACTTCGGCCAAGGTCTAATCAGTGCGAACACTGTTTGACCCTGAAGATGTATGACCCCACTACAGCAAATGATCCCCCAGACTATCGATTTATCTGAGGGTGTCAAGCACTCCACCAGTAGATAGCCTTCAATCTCTTTGCCAAATGAACTAAGTTCAAATTGATGCCGCCTATTTGCGAACATCGTACGGAATACCAGGTGATCAGTCTGGATAGCCGTCTTTCCTGCATATATGCACTCATGTGCAGATGCATTCGGATTATCAAGAATGCAGAATACGTAATAGATCCACTTGGATAAATTACTCTGTGATCTTTAACCGAGGCTGAGTAGTTCTGGATACGATCCTACTTCTTGCCAGTGTGGGTTGTAGTCAATATAATCACCTCCCGGCGCTATATACCATCACATCTTTAGACTCGAAAGTCTAGTACCATATCCCAGATGTGTAACAACACTATCTTCTTCAACTGCAACAGGAAACGATACGTACCGATGCTCTTACCGCTTGTCAGGTCACGTAGCCTTACGCCGCCGTGGGAACGCTGAGTCCTCTCACTTCTAGCCCTTGCGACTGCTACTTAGCGATACGTTCCTTGAATCACCTTTCGGTCAGTGATATAAACAGATGGTCATAATAAGAATAAAGTATAGATTGAACTAATAGGTAAAATATAACATAGGAAGTAACTTAGGTGGTTGCGTGAAGAGCTAGCTATCTGTGTCCATGACCCTCCTTATATAGGCGCCCTTCCGACAACCCCAACCCTGGTGACTTTACTATAAGTCACCTCTTTACTATGACTGCCGTGTGAGTCATAGTATAACAAACATCCTATGACTCACAATTTGAGTCATAGTATACAATCCCCATACTATACAATTTCCATAGAAGGTCATGTGCGCTAATCGCGTCACATGTGTGAAACCCCAGACTCATACTTGTAGTCAGGTGCGAAAGTCATAATATCATATGACCTCACAATCGTGAGTCATGAAACCATAAACATAAATCAAAACAAACATCATAATCATAAATGATCTCACATATCTTGAATCATGTGAAATATTCCATATTGCTAAGTCACGATTTGTAACAATAGCTCCTCTCTCCCCTCAGCTTAAGTCCCATCAAGCTATTCACCAAGTTTGATTACTTGGTTCCAAAATCTTCTTGTGTCGCGACGGAATTTCCGTAAAATTTGTTCCGTTGTGCGTAACTGTTTCCTGACCATCTCCAATGTCAGGTCTACCACCTCGATAGTTCGTTTTTGGTGCGCAATGGTGGTTTATGGCGCTTCGATGGTTTCACCTTGGAGTCTGATCGTTCCTTGCACTTCATACAGTTGTATTTCAAATCCCGAAATTTTTCTTTGGAGGCATTCAATATCTGCCTGCGTGTGTTGGCTTTCGGTATCATTGTTTCAGGTTTCCTCGCACCTCTCCAAAAGTCCCCTCCTGGCTTCCGTGCGCTGAGCATCCTTCCTGCTCAGTTCTTCTCTTTTTCCCCATGCTTTGGGGTAGTATCCTGCCCAGATCTTTGCATCCCGGTGGGCTTGACAATTATTTCGGTAGCACTCCTCCCATCTCGTTTCTGCATGTGGTTGTTTTGGCCAATAACTGGCCCCTTCCTTGTCACCTCTATGGACGTTACAATGCTTGTCATAGCATGCCGCCCAGCTCATCGCGTTGTGTTCTGATGCCCTTTGCCGGTCCTCTACCGTCGCATAGCCAGGGCTAGTTGGAGTGATTTCTCGCATTGGGTCTCCCCAACCGTCGTTCATTGCGTCTTGTTTGATTTCTTCCCAGCCTTGGTTTATCTGCGTATCGTTCGTGGAAGTGTTTGATTGCATTTTCTGCGTATTCGAAGTTTTCCGCTGGGTACCAAACTTTATTATGATCAGGAGAATATCCTGTCAACTTCGCTCGATATTGGAGTTTTACGTAATGTAGTCGTGAATCGACTATATCTTCAAGTTCGTATTCTGTTTCGCCTTCGATTTCGATTGGTGGTGGTGGTGACTGGATCTGTGATGGGAATCTTTGGTCTTGGTAGGGTTAGAGAAGTGAGATGTGGATGGTGTTGTGAATTGTCATCAAGGGGGGAAAGTCCAGCTTATATGCACTGTTCCCCACTCTTGTCAGGATCTTGAAGGGCCCCATCTTTCTGTAATCAAGTTTCTTGCATAGTCTTGTGGTCCTTACATTCCTTAGTAGGAACCATACCATGTCTCCTGATTTCAGATTTGGAACGGGTTTTCTGTGTTGATCGTAATTTTCATTCTGTCGAAGTTGTGCGGGTAACATTTCCTTGTGTATGGTATCGTGCCATTGGGTCATTTCGTTCGCTGGTAACTTCCGATTCGGTATCAGATGACAACTTGCGTCATATTTCAGGTGTTGTCCGTAGTTTGCAAACAAGGGAGTTGTCTTAATTGTTTCTTGTTGTCCGTTATTGTATGCAAATTCCGCAAAAGGTAGTAGTTTGTTCCAATTATCCTGTTGATAGTTGACATTTGCTCTCAGGTATTGTTCCAGGATGGCATTGGTTCTCTCAGTCTGTCCATCCGTTTGGGGGTGGTAAGCCGGGCTCAGTTTCCTTTCAATTCCCAATCTTGGGGCTGTCTTCTTCCATAGGTCAGAGGTGAACAGTGTTCCCCTATCGGTGATGAATCATGCGGCAATCTATATAACCGAAATATTTCTTTTGCAAAGGTTTGCGCAGATTGTTTTGTTGTCATATCCTTTCTGCATGCAATAAAATGACTCATTGTTGTAAATCTGTCGATGACTACCAGGATAGCATCGTATCCACCTGATTCTGGTAAATCCGTGATAAAATCCATAGATATCGACTTCCATGGCTTATCTAGTGCTTCGTTTGGTTGTAGTTGACCATACGGAGCATGTCGGGATGATTTCGTTCTTTGACAAATGTCACAGTTCCTGACATTTCTCTTCATCGTTTCTCGCATTCCAGGCTAGTAATAACTGCGGCTGATGAGTTCTGTGGTCTTCGCTGTCCCTCCATGTCCTGCTTGCAGAATGTCGTGATTTTTTCTGATAAGTTCTGTCCTTATCTTTTCCTCTTCTGGTACCCATATCTTGTTCTGGTACCATAGGCAGTCATCCTTCCATTGGCATAGCCCCAGTGCTACATCCTTCATTTCATTTGTTCCTTGTTCCAATGCTTTCCTTATCTCTTGTGTGTGAGGGTCCCTCCCACTCTATTCCTTAAGATTTCTTATCTCTTCTCGGGGAAAGCTAATCGTATCTATTTCCTGTATCCTTATTTCCTCGAAGTTTCTTTCTTGTGGTAATAGGATCCTTTGTGTCTGTTTGATCCAGTCATCATCTTCTTCTGGTGTATCTTGACTTCTCCTTGTCAATGTTTCTGGCTTGCCGCTTTCCTTTCCTGGGCGAAATTCGATCCGTATATTGTATTGGCTTAACTTCTTACTCCACTGGATCTGTCGTTCATTAAGATCTTTTGTTGTCGTGAAATGGACCAGGTTCTTATAGTCAGTGAGTATCCTTGTCTTGTGATAGCTTACCAACACATATCTTCTGCATTCCTTGAGTGCCTGTCCTATGGCTAATAGTTCTTTGTCGTAAATATTGTAGTTACATTCCGCGTTCGTCATTGTCTTTGATCGTAATGCCACAGGCCGTCATTTCTCGTCTTCGCACTATTGCGATAGAATCCCCGAACAGACATACTTTGATGCATCTGTTTCGATCATGATCGGTCTTTCCGGATTGTGATGGGTGAGTACGGGTGTTGAAGATATTTTTTGTCCCATCGTATCAAACGCCACACTTTCCGTTGTACCCCACTTCCATTTTGCATTTTTCCTTGTCAGATTGTATGGAAGTTTTGCTGTCCTGCTAAACCCCTCAATGAATCTTCGTTAAAAGTTACAGAATCCCATAAATCTTTCGATTTCGGTTTTGTTCTTCGGAATTGCCCATTCCCATATGGCTGCCATCTGGATAGGATCCATCCGGACTCCTTCTTCGTCAATAATAAATCCTAAGTATTCCACTTCTCTCTTGTGGAATTCACACTTAGTTGGCTTGGTTCTCATTCCTGATTTTCCAATCGCTTCCAGGATTTTTCACAAATCTTTCTGGTGCTGCTCCATTGTTTCTGAGTATACCAGTACGTCATCCAAATTTACTATGTAGCATATGTCCAAGAATCGGTGTAACGTTTGATTGATCCATCCCTGGAATGTTGCCTGTGTATTTGTCAAGCCGAATGGCATTACCAAGTATTCGTAAGTTCCGTATCGTGTCGCGAATGTAGTTTTCCATTCGTCTCCTTTCTTGATCCGCACATTGTGGTATGCATCTTTAATATCCAGCTTCGTAAAGTATTGGGCGCTATTTAGCCTATCCAAGGCTTCGCCGATGAGTGGCAGTGTATACCGATCTTTTTTCGTGACTTCATTAAGTCCTCGGTAATTCACGCATAGTCGTAATTTTCCATCCTTCTTCTTAACGAAAAGGATGGGTGCACCTGTTTCCGCGAAGGAGTCTCGTATCCATCCCATTTCCAGATTCTGTTTCAAATAGCTTCTCAATTCTTCCAGTTCCGCCGCTCCTAGTGGATATGACTTCTTTGCTGAGATTGTCTTTCCTTTTGCTAGGTTAATCTCGTGGTCCACTCCTTCGCTATAAGGCGGTAACGTGGTCTTTTCTTTCTCTTCAAAGAGATCCTGGTATTGGTGATATACCTCTGGTATCATCTGTTCCCAGGGTTCTTTTCCTTGGTACTTTTTGGCCTTAATAGCCAGCTCGGTACTGACATTCATTGCCTTCAAATCGCATTGGCCATCCTCCTGGTTCCACTTGAGAATGCCGGTGATTTCTCCTCTTCTGTAGAACTTCTCAAAGGCTTGAGCCGTGATCTCGCAGATCTCTATTCGTTTCTAGTCTGTTTTTGTTTCTTCCCTAGTACCTTCTGATGCGTTTCTGTCCCAGTCTCTTTTATGGCCCGTACTTCTGAATCCTTTGTCTTCTCGTTCAGTCTTTGCAAGTACTTCGACTTCCTTGCATTCCCGGTCCAGGTATCTTTTGCATATCGGTTATGCTATCCTATCACCGGAGTTGACTGTGTAGTCTTCGTCCCTGAGGTTCACAATTACTACCTTTAGTTTACCTGTATAATCCGCATCTATTACACCTGCATTGGTTGTAAGCCTGTTCTTGACTGCTAACACGCTTTGTGGTGCAATGTGCCCATAAGTGCCCTGTGGTAACCCGATGGCTATTCCGGTTCGGATGCCTTCTTGCCCTTTGGCTCTTATCGTTGCTCTTTCGCTAGAGTACAGGTCGTGTCCTGCCGCCCTCAGTGAGCCTCTTGTAGGCATCGTTGCCTCTTTTGTCAACCTTTTGACTAGAATCTGTTTTTTCGTTTTTACCTGAACCGTTGAGAACTTCATATCTAAGTTCTCCTCCAGGGCTTCCGCTTCTGGGACTGTAAAGACCCTTGGTGACTCTTTTAAACACCAGGTCGTGCATCTCTCACTATCAAACGTGATGGTTCCCTTTCCCCAATCAATTGCAGGGCTATGTTCTCTTAACCATGGCATTGGAAGAACTGCTTCGTAGTTTTGTAAATTTGCCACTTGGAAGGTAATCATTTCCCTATGGCTACCGATGTCCATAGGTACTGTCGTCGTATGAGTAACTGGACCCTTTGCGCTGAGTTTGCCGTCCGCCAGTTAAATCTCTCGTTGTTGTCTGGTTTTCACCACAGGCATGCCATACTTTTCGCATACCTCCTTATCAATAAAGTCCTCAGTCGCTCCTGAGTCAATCATTCCGTTGATGCTGATAATCTTGTCTCTGCCATGTAGTCGCATTTTTACCATATCATGGTCATTTTCGTGTTCCAGTGATTCCGTGTTGTTTAGTGCCGCGTAGAGGTTTCGTATCTCGATGGGTTTCTTTTTTCCCTTGTCTCTCAGACCATCGCTTACTAGGGACCATCGTCTTTTTCCTCTTCGTTCTTTTCGCTTACGATATCCATTTCGCGGATTGCTGTTCTTTGTTTCCATTGTGGGTTCTGAACCCTACTGACTATCCTCGCCGGGTATTCTTTTTCGTCTTTTGAGTTGGTGCAGTTTCTCATCATATGTCCTGGCTTTGCACATGCCATACACAGATTGTTGTTTCTTCTCCTCCAATATTCGGTCTTTGATATGTTAAGACCTTGTCTTCGCCTAGTCGCATCTAGGTCCATTGGATCTCCTCGAGACTCCTGTTGTCGTTGGGTCTTGAAGGCGCTGTCATAGTTTCTGGCGTTGTCGTATGTTTTGGTCTTTGACCTTCCTTGCACATGTTTTATAACGACCAAGCGGTTTTCTTGATTAATGGCCCATACCGCCATTTCCTCAGTCGTCGTGAAGTCTTAAGCCCTCATGGCCCATGCGTTCTGAATTTCTTCGTGTAAGCCTCTTAGGAAAGCCCTTCCCAAGGTTGATTCGTCGTATTCTGCCTCTGTTGCCAATAGTCGTAACTTGTTCCAGAAATCAGTCACAATCCGGCTCCCTTGCTTGATTTTCTCGATTTTATTTCTTGCCGTTTCCCTAGCATCCATGTCGCCGAATTGGTTGCGTAGAGTGGCTTGAAATTCTGTCCAGTTATTCCATGTGGCTGGGGTCTTTCCTTCCACATATGGAGTAATCCATTTGCCTACTGATTTCCTCAGTAGGGGTTTGGCGAAGTCCACTTTGAATCCGTCTTCATTTTCTCCCCATCCTAGTACTGTGTAGTACATTGCAAGTTGGACTAGCCATGCTCGTAGTTTGGTACGGTCTCCTGTAAATGTATTCGGGGTTTTTATTTTTAGCCTCCGAACAGTCTGTTCCTGTCGATTATCCTGAACCGTTCTGATCAATTCTTGGAGTTGTTCTCTAGTGAGAGTTATCGTATCCGCTATTCCTGCTACCCCTGACATTCTGTGTATTGGTGATGCTCCCGAGCTTACTGACCCTGATCTTGATCCTGTTTCCGGGGTGACCGGGCTTGGAGGTCTTGGTGATCCTTCTCGCGATATCTCGCTTAAGGCTTGTGCAAGTTGTGCTTGTAGTCCTAAGAAAGTGTGTGGATCGTTGAAGTCAGGTACTTCGGTAACTGTAGGTGAATCCGTCTTGTATTCGTTAAGTGTCGCATAAGACGCAACCAAATGTTACAAACCTATCCCTAGTCTGCCGGACAAGGCACACTATCTCCTTCAACTGCAACAGGTAACAATACGTACCACTGTTCTTACCGCTTGTCAGGTCTCGTAGCCTTATGTCGCCTTGGGAACGCAGAGTCCTCTAACTCCTAGCCCTTGTGACTGCTCCTTAGCAATATGGTCCTCAAATCACCTTTCGGTCAGTGATATAAACGGATGGTCGTAATAAGAATAAAGTATCGATTAAACTAATAGTAAAAGTATAACATAGGAAGTAACTTAGGTGGTTGCATGAAGAGCTAGCTATCTGTGTCCGTGATCCTCCTTATATAAGCGCTCTTCCCACAACCCTAACCCTGGTGACTTTACTATGAGTCACCTCTTTACTATGACTGCCGCGTGAGTCATAGTATAACAAACATCCTATGACTCACAATTTGAGTCATAGTATACAATCCCCATAATATCCAATTTCCATAGAAGGTCATGTGCGCTAATCGCGTCACATGTGTGAAACCCATGACTCATACTTGTAGTCAGGTGCGAAAGTCATAACATCATATGACCTCACAAGCGTCAGTCATGAAACCATAAACATAAATCAAATCAAACATCATAATCATAAATGATCTCACAAATCGTGAGTCATGTGAAATATTCCATATTGCTAAGTCACAATTTGTGACACTAACAAAATAAGTAATGGAATCCAAACAAGAAGGAACAAGAGATCACTAATACTATACAAATTGAGTAGGTATAGCAGGAGGATAGCGATACCCAAATGGGTAGAAACAAGGAGGGGTAGTGATAAGCGTAACAAGGAAAGAATAACCAGTTAGGAAGTCATAACCAAGTAGGAAGGGTCAACCAAATTGTAGCGCTTATCAGGTATATACCCAAATAAGTAATAACCAACATCAAGTCAGTAGTAATAGTAGAAACAGAATAGGATTCTGTTACAGCTAGGTTGCTATTTACTGAGTTGTAATTGTAGCTCACCTCATAATATTCAAGAATTGAACTAGTATCCCTCCATTGTTGTTCTTACTTTACTCACCTTAGCCCAATATACTTGACTTTGTCTATATATACCTAGCAGCCTTCCCCTCGACCTTCAGAATTGAACAATTACTCAATTTTAATTCTTTCACCTAGTACTCCCTCAGCTACCTATTCTATATGCAGCTACCCTTGTAATCACTCACCATTAAAGTACGTCAATTCCAAAGGCATCCATAATACCCACTCTTTCATATCCCTTTCCACCTCCCAGGAACCCCTGATGAGTTTATTGTTTATAAAGAGGAGGATATAGTTCTCACTTTATTTCTATAAACTTTGTTTACACTCATCACATAAGCTTCATCTAGCTTACATTTTCTATATTACATACAGGGAAAGAAGGAGGATATTTTTTGTTATTGGACTTTTCAAGCCATACCTCATGGTCAATGCCATAAATTTTCCCATATCTAGCTACAAATAAACCGCGGCTTTGACAAAAAAACAACTAAAATAAACTGGAATCAACCTGAAACACCGGGACACGAGGTCCCCACCCCATCTCGAATTTCAAGATATCCGGTTGAACCAATCACATCGACACATGTTCAATCACGACACCATTGAAGAATCCCGGCTCGTTTTTTCATGCTCCACAGGTAACCGTAGGGTAGTCTACCGTACCGTTATACTCGTAGCTGACACTGGGGCCCCACTACCACCACGAATCGATCACTAGCGACTAGCTTAGCTCAACTGTGACTTTTTTCACGTACTAGAGTCCGCGGATCTGGTTTTCTTGGTTCACATTGGCCCGGGGGAGAGGTTGAGTTCTCTCAACAAGCTGAACTACCGCACTCTACTTGTATTCGACTATTCATACCGTCGGGTTCTATCCCGGTTTTGGAGTTGTTGGTGGGGATTTGTTCTGTT
Source organism: Tuber calosporum (assembly GCA_003316355.1). Lineage (NCBI taxonomy): Eukaryota > Fungi > Ascomycota > Pezizomycetes > Pezizales > Tuberaceae > Tuber > Tuber calosporum. The sequence goes on along the minus strand of QFET01000591.1, from coordinate 5,070 downwards.
CTGTTCTGTTCTATTTTGCTTTGGTTTGGTCAGTTGGGTGTTGGGTTTGCGAGGCTGGCGTAGATCGCGGTTTGCAGTGTTTGTTTGGATAGCTGGCGGATGATAGCACAGTAATCTAATAGCTGGGGTGGAATGTGTCAGATTGAAGGTTCGAGCTTACCCTAGAGCATGATACTCTCGCACTCTGCTTTGATTTACCCATCGGTTGCCGATGCCGATGTCGATGCCCCGCTGTGACGCCATCAATCCACACCATCCAGATTACTGTATTACCAAATACCATCACAAAAAATGCATGGGTGGGAAAAGGGCCAAAAAAAGCAGGCAGGATTCAAGAGTGTTCCTTGAATCACAATACCATAGGGAAAGCCATTCACACGTGATGGCCAAGGGCAGGAAGCGGATATATCACTTCTTACTGTACTCGTACTAGTACGAGAGTAGCACCCCTCCCGATCCCTACCCCATCAAATAAAAACTGAGAATGCCCACCTTTTCCTCATTCACCCTCTTGGCGTCTGTCGATTCCCGTGATGACGACGGCGCCTCCAGGGATATTTCTCACCGCGTAGGGCTGAATATTGGGATGATGTCGAGATTCGGGCTTCGCCTGTGCTGGTGAACTCTCGCGTCTTTTGCGTTTCTTTGGAGTGGAAATAGAGTAGTGATTTTGATGTCGATTACGGTAATTTTGTAAGTCTTTTTTTTTTTTTTTTTCTTTCTTTTTTTTTTCTTCTCTCGAGAAACGGTAAGGTATGCATGGGTTTGCTCGTGTTGCTTTGCTTTGACGCAGTTTTATGGGGAGTTGCAAGTTGTGTTGCAGTGGTTGGTGCTATAAATCCAACAGTTATTATATCTGGCGAGTCTGGGGATGTCGAGTAGCGGTCGATGTTGCGGCAGGCGGTATATACTGTACTGTACAAGTACAGTACAAGTACGGTGGAAGCATGTTTACAAGCTTCCGATTACTGCCTCAAGTGTTTCAGATGTCGAGGGATACGAGTAGAATGATAGGACTTGAGGAAGAGCGAGCCGGACAGAAGTCCCCGCTGGTCAACTCTCTTCCTACTTTCCTCTTTCACACTCGCAACGGAGGAATTATCTGACGCTGGATGCTGGCGCACCATTCAGACCCCACACCATATATATCAGGAAACAATCTAATCTCGAACCCTCGATGGAGGGATCACCATTCTGTGACGGACCGCCTTTTCCGAAAATCCTTCCACGAGTAACATACTCGAGTAGTCTAACATGGGAACGCCTGACGGCTTACAGGAATTCGTGCCTGGATACAGTACTCGTACTATGGGACCTAGACTCTCCAAAATAACAACAAGGCACAGTACGGGTAATTATAAGTATAGGTAGTTAGTTACCAGACAAAGTGAGGTGTGCATGTCCCAGCTACTATTATATACAAATAATATGAGGCTGTTTCGAAACACCGGAAGCCTGATACCCGAGCTCTACAAGTACCCTACCCTACCCTACTGTACCATCAAGTTCACACCTGCCACCTGCCACCTGCCACCTGCCACCTTCCTGGAGCTGCTCTATGCAAACCGGACTTCCCTTCAGTTCGCACGGTGGGGGCATCATACATGTAATAGGATCAACCGCGATAGAAGCCATAGTCGTCAATAGTACCCGAGTACCCGATTCTAGTACTGTTATACCATAAAAAATCCTTCGTTCCAAATAGGACCACTTAAACTGATGAACGATTTTGAAAAAAACATATTGGCCAATCTTTCAATATCCGGCAAACAAAGCGCTTTGATACTATATTAAATTTATCACGCCCACTCCTAGAACACTCGACGGGATAATCTCGAGACCACCACCACCATGAATTTGACAACTCCTTGACCGTTTTATTACTCGAGCAGTGCTAACCAGCACTTGTACGAGTACGGGTATATTGGGTCAGGGAAAATACAAGTACAGTACAGTAAGGGACCAGGAGATATCCTCCGAAAATGGTCTGGAGCTTTTTTTGCAAAAGGTGAAATCCCTCGATTTATTCGCAACGATGGGAAACTCCTGGCAAGTACTTGTATGCTAGAGTGTGACCAAGGGAAAACCCAAATGATAAATGCAAGCCATGATCGGATACTGTACTGTAGAGATATTTACGATCGCAAATTGTGCACGTGCTAAGAGGGAGGGGAAAAACTGTCATCTCTTGAGAAAATCAATGATATGTTTTGTATCGTAAGAAAAGAAAAGAAAAGAAAACCTGGAAACTGGCTTCTTTTAATCATCATAGTTATTGTTCTTGAATAAACTTGAGTACTGTATGTGTTGGTATCATGCGGTACTGAATAGCTTAAAATCATCTCGAAATGCTACTCTGACTTTTCTACATTGTGACTGTCTGCTATGGTAACTGGTTGAAGCTTTGTATGATACTAATATTTAAGTTCAGAATGTAAGTGTCTAATGCTCTTTAGAGAGGCTAACCATCAAGCTATCTACCCCCCCTCGACCTTCCTGGAAGCCCCTGAAAAGAGCGATCCAAAGTCTAGAATACTTGATCTATTCACTCACTTAAGGAACCTGTAGTCTTATGGGAATACCATTCAAGTTAGCAGTACAAGTGAGGCAAATTAAGAAGGAGAAGAAGAAGAAGAAGCTCCAAGTTGGTATGGAATTCCGGTGAAACAATCAGTTTATATATCCCTGCCTTGAAAAATAGAGGCTTATTAGAGAGAGCCTTCTGGTTGGAGCCCCAGGCTATGGGCTCCCTTCGTCCTCTCGTCGGGTTCCAATAGGAAAATGGGCTACGGTATCTACGAGTACGAGTATGTCCCCTCGGCTTCCGTTACTCCCGACACTTGGCAAAATCTGGATACCGGTAGATCCCGTGCGACACTCGAATTGCTTCTTGTGGCCGGATCGTTGGTCGTGGTGAATTCGGTGAAACTTCGACTTCGTTGGGGGTGATCACCTCCGGGTTGCCCTTTGACAGGATTCGCATCACTCATCACTATACCATGGTGCCCTCTGATATCATATGCCACTTTTTCCAACTCTACCATTGGCATTCTACTACAATTTCCAACACTCGCTCACTCACGTTTTACGGGGGGGGGGGGTTGAAGCTTATGGCTTTATCGAATGTGATTGCATTTGCACTTCGGGTGCCCCCATCCGTCAAAGTAATCGAGACCCAACCTCGACAACCGCTGTTTACCGGGATCGTAACCAAATTCTCAACCCCTCCCAATCCTCCATGATCTTCATGATAATTTCTTTTTTTTTTCTTTTTTCTTTTTTCCCCCTTCAAAGGCGGTTAGGAATCAGCAGGTTTCAAATGACCTACATTCATGTGGAGGGATAGCGGTAAATGAGGAAAAAGGGTACTCGAGTACGGGGTGAGGCTCATTGAGGGGTTTGGCCCACCGTGGCCTTCCTTCTTGGTCTCGGCAGCTTTCCCTCGGTCAGTGAAGGGCGCTGCAGGGATTTCTGGCAGCAGCAGCAGAGGAAAAAAAAGAGGAGAAAAAAGAAAGAAAATACCCTATCATACCGGTATCCATCGGACAACTGCCCCCCGGCCTCCGAAAATGTATGAAATCTGCTAACCCTTACAAGAAATACATCTCACGGATTACGGAAATCGAGATGCAAACCGTCATTTTCTTATTCTGTTATTTCTTTCTTTTCGATTGATGGTTTGTGATACCCGCGTGTGCTGGCTTTTGGTTGGATTTTCCATTGAGCAGGAGGGAACTTGATGTTCTGTCCCAACCTAACCTTTCCTGCCCCTGCTGCAGCTCAACGCATGGAGAAGAGAGACAACCACACATATGCATGGGGCCAGTAAGAAGGACCTTGTCCTCCCCTCTCTCGTCCATTCAAAAGTCCCCCAGGTTCTCGATTTCCTTTTTATTTTGTCTCGCTCCTCCTCCTCCTCCTCCTCCTCCTCCACCTCCTTCTCCTCCTCATAACCTTGGAATAACCTGCATTCGTTGGCGTTGCTATTTTGTGGGCAAGTGAGTGAGTGAGTGAGTGAGTGAGTGAGTGAGTGCTCTCCCATGGGGGAGTACAACTACTGTGTGGTATTGCACTCGAGTACTTGTAGTCAGCGATTGTGCTGTAATTCACCAGTATCCTACTGGGCTGGTCCAAAACATGATACCGGTGGTGGTGCTCCGCTCTTGTGTGTTCGTTCGCTCGTTCCTCCTTTTCCTGTACTGTACCGTACGCTATTTTATGTCCCCGATCGACCAGCGTGTTATAGTCTTTATAGACGGTTGATTTACAGATAGCCCTCTTTCTCCGCAATCTAGAAGGGCACCCAACTAGTGTCGATAGCAGGCATTGAGAACGCAACGGCAGACGGGGGGAAGAGAAGGGGGAGATATGAAAGAGGGGGTGTTGATTGGCGGTCACGTCCTGGCTGACCATTAACATCTGAGGAATCCCTCCACCTTTCCCGCCAGTGATGAAGACCTTGGCCTGCTTTGCTTCAAAACCTCGCTACGGGGGAGATGGGACCAAGGTTGGACTGGAAAAGGTATCCTTGAACTCGGAATGAGGATGAAGGCTGATACTCACTCCTTCCTTGTCTACTTTTCTGTGATATCTCCTTCTATCCTACACGCGGAGATGTACAGCTACCAAGGCCTAACTTTCTGTACATCGTTTGTGTAATATGTATAACAAGTATACAGCACTGGTATTCTCGTATCCACTGCCCTGCGAAGCACAAAAATAAGCACTTCCTTTTCTCATAATATTATGGTGTTATGGGCTCTAGTGCTCCCTACCGTACCCCGAGGTTAGAGGGAAAGATAGGATACGGTGCCACTTTTCTTCTCAACTTTTTTCCTTTTTCCCCCAGCATCCAGCATCTCACTCACTCACCTTTGAGAGTTGCTGGTATCATATCTCCTTTGGCCTTCCTTCCCATCTCTCTCATTCCTCTTATTCCCCCCACCCACTAGGGTGTCCCCGGCCGCTTCGCTCATTTTTCGCCCGTTTGTGTATCATTGGGCACGAGTAGGGAGTCTTTTCCGCTCTCCGCCTCAGGTCCACCTCCCCCTCCACCTCCCCCTCCCCCTC
>QFET01000588.1:0-71392 GCA_003316355.1 Tuber calosporum | reverse complement strand
TGTGCCATTTTTGTGAATCGGTCAACTACAACCATAATTTGGCTGTAACCTGCCGATTTAGGCAGTTGCGTAATAAAATCTACCGAGGTAGATGCCCAAGCTGCAAAAGGTACTTGCAATGGTTGCTGTAGGCCGAAGCGTGCGTGCCTTGGTGCCTTGGCCTTTTGGCATTCTGTACATGACCGGACATAGTCGTTTACCCAGTTGGTAATTCCTTTCCAGTAAAAATCTCTAGTGATAATCTCTAGAGTTTTTTCTTGACCGAAATGTCCTGCAACCTTTGAGTCATGACAACCTTTTGCAATATCATTTGCAAAGTTTCGTCCTGGGGAATATATAGGCGTTCTTTGTAGAATAGCATTCCATCCGTCATGGTCCATTGTTTCGGTATTGGCTTGCCATCATCTCCTAATTGTTGTAACTCCTGCTTCATACGCATCCACTCTGGATCATCCTTTGCTTTCTCCTTTACCCTTTCCATGAAGTTCATATCAAATTTCTTGACATTGCACTTAGCAATTATTGCATTGGACATTAAGGTTTGTCCTTTGGTGCATATGGGGTGGACGGCCATATCGGTTGTGTCCAGGAACTCGTGTTTGGCATTAGAATGTAGGAAACATAGTTGCGGCTGAGTTTCCTCCAAGTGGATACCCGAGCTCCCAATTCCTTGACCTGCTCGTTCCGTATCTTCCAACTCCCTAACTTCATGAAGCTCTCTCTAATCAATTCTTTCCACAATCATTTGCACTACGCGGTCTCCGGTCCGTACCTGAAAAGCCTTGTCAGTAGTGTTGACTAGGAGGATCTTAACCTCCCCCCTATAGTCCGCATGCACTACTCCGGCTCCAATGGAAATACCATGCCTGACTGCCAATCCACTCCGTGGTGCAATACGGGCATATGTTCCAATTGGTAGTCCTATGGCTAATCCCGTCCCTATGAGCACTTGCCCTTTAGAAGGAACTATGGTATCCTCAGTGCTGTATAGGTCATGTCCCGCCGCTAACTTGGAACCTCGATTAGGAATTCTTGCTTCCTGTTGTAACCTCTTAACCCTAACCGAACTCGTGCTTTGCTCTTTTGGCAATCCTAGTTGGGGTTGTTCTAAATTCTCCATTCCCCATGTGACTGAAACCACTAAGTTTCGGTTATTCTGGTAGGTTCCAAAGTGATGAGACTGAAGTATAGCCTGCTTGGCATGCTCACCTCCCTCCTTAGGGCAGTACTCTGGCCGCCTGCTTAATGCGTCAGGTTTACCTCCTTTGGTCCCAGGTCTGTAAATGATTTTAAAGTTAAAATCGGTTAACTTTTGGGCCCATCGGATTTGTCTTGCCGACCAAGCCTTTGTTGTAAGAAAGTACTGTAGATTTTGATGATCGGTGTAGATGGTGAAAGGTTCATCAGTCCCTGCCAGGTACTGTCGCCATTCTTCCAAAGCAACTAATATTGCCAATAATTCCTTATCATGGATATCATAGTTGCGTTCCGCCGGGGTGAGCTTCCTGGAATGGAATGCAACTGGGTGCAACTTCTTATCGATATACTGAGACAGAACACATCCGAGAGCATAATCGTTTGCATCAGTTTCCACCACTGTTTCTCTCTCAGGATGAAAGTGACAAAGTATGGGAGCTGTAATAAACCGTCGTTTGAGCTCATCAAAAGCTATTTGCTGTTTTTCTCCCCAAACAAAATCCTTTAGATTTCCCTTTAATAAATCGGTAATTGGTGCACATAGTGCGGAGAAATTCTTTATGAATCGTCGGTAAAAATTGGCAAATCCCATAAAGATTTGAATCTCTTTTACCGAGGTAGGTGGTTGCCAGCCCTTAACTGATTCAACCTTGTCCTCGCTCATAGTGACTCCATCAACAGCCACTATATACCCGAGAAACTCCACGGATTTGACATGGAATGTGCTTTTTGCGATGGATATGGCCATATTATACTCTCGTAGTCGTTCCAGCACCTTTTTTACTAATATGACATGATCCCTTTCTGTTTTTGAGTAGATGAGTATATCATCGATATATACTACCACTCCTTATTCAAGGAAGTCTTTCAGGATCATAGTCATAATTGACTGAAAAGTTGCAGGTGCATTGACAAGTCCGAAAGGCATAACCTTGTATTCATATAGGCCATATCTGGTGCGAAAAGCTGTTTTCCATTCATCACCCTTTCGTATGCGGATTAGATGGTATCCATCTTTGAGGTCCAGCTTGCTGAAAATAGTTGCTCCTTGAACACGGTCCCGTAGTTCGGTCATCAGAGGGAGAGGGTACTTATTATGGATGGTAACTTTGTTCAACCCACGGTAGTCAACTACCAATCAGAGACGTCCATCCGGTTTGGGACCAAAAAGTATAGCTGCTCCGGCAGGAGACTTGCTGGGGGAGTTCTTTCCTTGTTTTAACATATCATCCAAATATGTTCTTAATGCTTTTAGCTGTTTCTCCGATAGCGGATAAATTGGTCCCCAGGGTGGTTGAGAGTCCGGTTTGAGGTCAATAGCGTGATCAAAGGTTTGATGAAAGGGTAATTTTGCTGCAGTTGATGGGCGAAAAAGGTCCTTGTAGTCGTGGTATTGCTTGGGAAGCGAATCGACGACTAGTTCCTCCTCATCATCTATTCTTGCAATTCTTCCAATTACCACTGCCTCTGGGTCTTCCAATACCTCCTCGTCCCATTCAATAGAAATACCTTCATCTTCTGGTAAAAGATGGAGCTGACATCCCGGAGCCTCAAAACTCCAGTTTCCTGAGTCATGTATTTCCTTTATTGGATGTTCCTCATTCCACCACCCAAATGGAATGATTATTCCGTAATTTCCGGTAGGTGCGATTTCGCACACGATTTTTGACAAATGTTTATTTTTCCCAATTTCCAGGTAGAGAGGATAAGTATAATCCTTTCCAGTAGAGAATTGGCCTACGGTAAATCCTAGAATAGGAATGGGATTCTGACGAGATTCATATAGAATATTTAATTCTGCTACCAATTTTTCGTGAATAACAAATATATTTGATCCTGAGTCCAGTAGGACTTTTGTGCGATAACGTTTTCCGTACACATAGATATGTGCATCGCCTTCCGCGCATTGGTAGCGTTTTGGTTCTTCATGAGCCAGCTTTTGTCGCTTATGCGACCGTGTTATATCTGTTCGTCCTCGCTTAGAAGACATGATGGTTGTATTTGTTGGGTGTTCGTGACAACGCCAGCGGTGTTTCGACCAGAAAGGTATCCTCAGACGAACTAGAACACAATAATTATTATATTAAGATTCTGGGCGGCCCACTACAAGCGGTCTTTACCCCCTGCCGCGGGGCTCCCATGAAAATTAAAAAATCCTATTTTCATAGGAAAAATGTGTGCATAATTATGCACGGCTTTTTATGCATCGCCAATATGCATAGCTGTTAGTAATATGCGCTGGGGTTTTTTGAATAACTTAGCTATGGTTTGCGAGTGTAATTTCCTAAAAGGGTAGTTTGTTTTCGAAAATAAAATTGTTTTTCGAAAAGTATGACAAATTCCGAAAAGTTTAAGCGTTTCCAAATTTGGAATAGAACATCCCATCATGGAAATAATAACCTTTGAAACCTCGGCATTTTCGCAAAAAACCCCGAAAATATCTGTATAAGGGGAGGTTTTCCTTTATACTGTTGGTCCCTCCTGGGGTCATGGTCTAGTCGGTTGCATTTGGTAGTGGCCTGCCAAAAGCATCTGGACAGAGGTCACGCGTTCAAACCCCACCAGGGCCAACGCTTTGGATAATTGTACCGTTAGGACAAAGCCCAAACCATTACCTGGTCCGGTGACTAAAATGGCCGTTCTGGGTCGCTTTGAAGAGATTTTGCGTTTCCGGAACTCTAAGAACCCTGGCACTTTAATCAGGCTAACTGGCTGCCATTTCCCCGCATGGCTTCAAGGACAGGGGGCTCAATGAGGAGCTAAAACCACAGGTCCTTCCGGGGTCGGAAGTTAAACCAACCCAAACCAAAAATTTATTTTCAAGTCCTTTCGGTTCCTTGGACCATTGACTCTAGTTGGGACCCCGGGCAGGGTCCTCTAACCAAGGACCCTGTTTCGGTTTCTTAATATTGAAGAGAATCTCGCCAGCTTTCTTTTGCACTATTTTTAATTTCGGTAGCATGTCTGGTTGTGGTCCTGCCGGTCTTTGAAAAATGGGTGAGACTTGGTTGTTTCTCAGGATCAAAGATGCAACCGCCCCCCTTTGTCATTCTTAAAAAGGTTTGCTCCACCTTTGTCTGTCCACTAACCGTGTTCTCTTAAGGACTTATGGACTTAGGGACAACTTCTCTTATGCTCCTACTCTGAATGGTGCCTGCGAAAGCCAGTACTCCTCACACCCTAGCCTAGAGGGATCCCTTATTTCGATTCCGGTCACCAGTTTCCTGGTACCCCGAATACCCAATCGCCGTCGCCATTGGTGCCAATTTAGGACATTGCAGAGTCCGATAATTCCCATAACAGTGGTGAGGCTCCGCTTTGTATGTCAAGTGCGAATCCTTCACAACAGACAGGAAATACGTTGTCAAAACTGACAGGTCTACAGTGCCCACAATGTTTGCACTGATGAAAGCTTTGAGCGTCGTGGTATTCTTCAGGCATAAGATGAAATAGCCGTGAGAATTTTGTAGAGCTTTGGTGACAAGAGAATAACAATATAGTGTTATGGGGTAGCCAATTCTGTACCGCAGAATTGCCTAGGCCGTGCTTGTATCGAGAAGGTAGGAGAGTTGTCAGGAAAGCTCCGGTAAGAATAAAGATAAAGGGTAAAGATGTTTTCTCGAAAGCTTGTAAAGTTGTTTTTACTGATAACTGAATATATTGTTAAGGTCTCTTCTCCGTTGCTTGATGATTCCTTAACTATGGGGGACTGCTAACTATTTATACAATTCTCCTGGTACTTCTGTTGGCCATATATATGAAGTATCCTTAGATATCATTGCCGGGGTCATGGTAAGTGGAAACCAAGTTTGACCCTGAAAATGTCTGCCCCGCTCGGTCAAATAATCCCGCTAACTATTTAGCATTCCGAGGGTGTCTAGCACTCCACCAGTAAATAGCCTTCGATTCATTTGCCAAATGAACTAAGTTCAAGTAGATGTAGCCCAGTTGCCAACATCTTACGGAATACCAGTTGATCAGTCTGGATGGCCGTCTTTCCTGCATATATGCACTCAAGTGCATATGCATGCGGATTATCAAGAGTCATAGTCCTCCATACATTAGAGTCTAGATCTTTCACCGAGGCTGAGCAGCTCTGCTATAGACACTACTTCTTGCCAGAGTGGGTTGTAGTCATATAGTAACCTCCCGGTTCTATATACTATCACATCAACTAATTTGTACCAATTCCCATATGTGTAACATCTGCCATCTTGGTTGATAGTTCCTCTGCTTTCCCCGCTTTTTGTTTTGCCTCACTTAGCTTTCTGCTCTGTCTTGCTTAATATTTGCATGGTCGGGAATTCCCTCTGACCTCCCTATATGGCTGGAACACAGGTGCAGTAGGGGGACACATTCTATATGCCTACAGTTGCTTTAGCATTCTGCTTGTCTATTTCCCCACCCTCACTTCGATGAGAACTGCCTAGATGGCCATGCACACGATTCTGTTGTTCCTTGGGTATACCCCTCTGCCATCCTCACTTCCTGACTGTTGATCAGCTGTCACCCTAATGCCCTCACCTAGCTGGCACCTAACTGAACCCCCTAAGCTGGTACCTTACTACCACCCACAGGCTGACACTCATTCCTCTGGACTCAGCTCTTGGTCCTGCTACAAGCTGGCCTCGCTTCGCTTAGGTTCCTCGTCTGAAAGGGGCCCCTTTCTACCCTCGGTACTGTGTTATATGCCCAAAGGAAAGTCTTCCTACTTTGTGGCCTTGCCAGCTTATCATGGGAGCTGGAACTATGTGTGTCTGGTATTTAAGCCTATGGTTTGACTTCGGTCTTAGGTGTTGGGGTATTCTTGTTTTGTATTCTCTTTTGTTGCATTTGGTTGGTTTACTGTTGGGGCTTGAAGTTGTGTTTATGTTAGTTTTGTTGGCTTTCTGGTTGTAATTACTGTGTAGCAGCTTGTTAGGATAGTTTTTTACACTGGATGGGTGAGGCTTCTCTTATGTTGTATCTATAGCTCTCCGGGGTCACGGCAGGGGAGGAGGTTTGTTTACTGCCATAGCTAGGGCTGCATGTAGATTCTGTACCTTGAACATAAATAAAAACTGAATTAAATAAAATAAATATAAAAAATCCCGTGATTTACCTATCATCAAGCAATAGAGCCGAGATCTTATCAATATCATAAGTTTTACTCAAAAATCTTTATCACCTTGCCTGCGACCCTTCCTAGACAATCTCCGTTTTCGAAGAAAAGATTTTAAGCCTAGTCTGATTCACTTGCCCTTAGAATCTGCTACCCTTAACATCCTCATAACTTCAATTCAAATACTCCCAACACCATGTTACTTGTTGTACATGGCTGGCTGGAAGTATTGCAAATTGTGTATTGGGATTCATGTGTGATAGTCTAATGACTATATCCTACTTTTTACATTATGTCGGCCACAGGCATATCCCATTTCTAGGCAAATTTCATCCCTGCTAAGCAATCTGGGTCAGGTATCCCAGTTACAAACAACTCTAATGTCGCCTGTTCCACGTTATTGAATATAAGTGGCTGATCACAACGATGACTATTAGCAGGTATGTCATTTTCTTTCGCATGTCTGTGTATCTGTTTATATTAAAAATTATTATGCATGTTTTAACCTTTTCTAAGATTATCTGATATACTTACTCTTTGGCAGGTCCCACTATACATTTTAAGATGTTGGCCTATCATGACCCAGGTCCAACCCGCATTATCACAAAGTGTGATAACCTTAATATGCTCATCACCACTTATCTTGCAATGGTGAACACCTTCCCGATTTTGTTCTCGAATTCCTTTCTGCTACATCACGATTTCTGGTCACGTTTGGATTGGGATGTTTGGCACAAGGTAGGTATGACGTGATTTCATGTTTTTTTTTTACAATACTATATTATATTTTAACAATAGGGGTACCCCCGATCAGGGGAGGAATTTGTGTAACAAGACCCCAAATACCCTTGCACCTGGGTCCAGCAGCGAGCCAAGCCATGCCGTGCCTCGCTGAGCCTTCCTATGGTTTAACTCTCACACAACGTGCCTCATCGACCTTTCTTTTACTTCAGCTCTTCTCACTGTAATTTTATAAACTCTCTCGATATCCCTATCAGTTGCTGTACTATCTCTACGCCAAACCATAATCTTGGAGAGACATCATGACACAAATTCCACACATGCTATCGGTTAATATGGGCGACGGCAATGCACACTGCGACAACATAACAGGTAGTTTCAACAACACCAACAACTCCTATAAGTCCGACAAAGATGCACAGATTATGCGTTGGCTCTCCCCACTAGAGCCAAATAACTGACATCAGGGCTTGAGCACCGAGCGGTTCGGCGGTGTTGGGGATTGGCTTTTGGAAACAAACGAGTTTCGGGAGTGGAGAGGTAGTGAAGGTTGAACCGATGAAGCTGTGTTATCTTGCTCTGGGAGTCCGGGGGTCCGCAAGACATACCTGAGGTAAGTGGTGGGTTTCTTGGGAAGAAGGGAGCATTGCTGACGGGCTGATATATTAGTTCCCTGGTGATCGACAGTCTATGCGATCAGGCGCGGAAGCAAGATATCGCCGTCGCAGGCTTGTACTGCGACCTCCTTGCGCAGCAAGAGCAGACCGTCACTAACATGATGGGAGTCATTTTTAAGCAGCTGGCAGGATGCTTGCCAAAGCATCTACCAGAGCTTCTCGGGTCACTGAGAGATATTGTTCGGGAGTTACCTAGGCCGCGGATATTCCTTACTGGAAGGTCCCATGTCAAGGAAGATCTTCAAAGATATTTCACCAAGGCGGTTGTGTTATCCGTCAGTCCTAACGTGGGTGACCTTAAGAGTTATCTAGATATGAGGTTAGATGGGGACACCGAACAAGAGGCGTTGAGCGATGATTTACGGGCGGATATTATGAGAATTATCGTAGAAAGCGTATTTGACATGTGCGTAGGAATATTTGGCACTCCCCCTCTGTCGATTATATTTACTTACCAACCATTGTTTGAAGATTCCTCCTGGTTTCGCTAAACATTGACGCTATTCTGGGAGAGGTGACAATTCGTCAGAGAAGAAAGAAGCTTGAAGAGATGACACAAGGCAAAGGGCTGAGCGATGCGTATACAGCAACCCTAACACGACCGAAGGCCCAGAAAGGGAATAAATCAGCACTCGGACTAAAGGTTTTGAGGTGGGTGCTGTATTCGGAACGGCCATTACTGGTCCAAGAGCACTGTCATGCCTTGGGAGTGGAGATGGAATCTACAGATCTGGATCTTGAAAACGCTCCTGCTTTACGGACAATCCTAACATCGTCTCTGGGTCTTGTCACGGTCGAAGCATTTTCATTCACTGTCCGACTGGTGCACTTTACCCTTCAAGAGCATCTCTTAAATGATCCAACCCTATTCCATAGTCCCCACTCAACAATTGCGGAGGTTTGCCTGACCTACCTCAATTTTGCATGTGTCAGGGATCTTTCCCCAACTCTTCGCTCCGCTCCCGCAATAATGCCCCTTCTAGAATATGCGTCTTGTTACTAGGGAGAGCACACAATAAAAGAGCTAAAGAGAAATGTGAAAATACTAGCACTGAGGCTTCTCAATGGATTTGATAAACACATATCTGCTCAACTGATGTTATTGGATTATCATAGAGATAGCCACGGGGCCCTTTGCCTTTGCATGGTGGAAGGGCCTAGGGGGTTTACAGGGCTCCACGGAGTAGCCTTTCTTCGGAGTAGCCTTTCTTGGGATAGTAGGGCTACTTGCTGCTGTATTGGAGATGAAGGAATCGGATGTTAATGCAAGCGATTGTATGGGGAGCACGCCTATCGAATTAGCAGCTAGGCGTGGACATGAGGGGGTTATTAAGATGCTTTTAGCACGAGAGGATATGAGTCCCAACCAGGCAGACAAATGTGGCTGGACACCACTCTTGTGGGCGGCTAGGCTTGGACAAGAGGGGGTGGTAAAGATGCTTTTGGAGCGAGAGGATGCCAATCCCGACCAGGAAGGCAAATATGGCCAACCACTCTCGCTGGCGGCCCAGGGTGGACATGAGGGGGTAGTAAAGATGCTTTTGGAACACGAGGATGCCAACCCCGACCAGGCAGGCAAATATGGCCGGACGCCACTCTCGTGGGCGGCCGGGTGCGGACAGGAGGGAGCAGTAAAGTTGCTTTTGGAGCGAGAGGATGTTAACCCCAACCAGGCGGACAAATACCGCCAAACACCACTCTTGTGGACGGCCGAGCATGGACAGGAGGGGGTAGTAAAGCTGCTTTAGAACGAGAGGATGTCAATCTCAATCAGGCAGACACCAGATATTTCCGAACTCCACTCTCCTGGGCGACCGAGCCGGATATTCTGGGGTAGTAGAGGCGCTTTTAGAACGAGATGATGTCTGCGCCCATATGCGAGATCGCGAGAACCAATCACCATCGTCGTTAGCTCTCTCTAAAGGACGCAAGAAAATTGTGAGGATGCTATCGCAACGGGACATTGTTAATTCCGACACTGTAGATCGCGGTAGCCATGCATCCCTCCCTCTACCCTCCTGACATCGGGACTAGTGTGTGGCCCAGGTGCTTAGAACTTACTAGACCAACACCGATATCACCGATCCCAGCAGCCAGCCTACATTCTCACTGGGAACCCCTGATGTGCCGGAAGGGGTATTGGGCTGCAGGACTCAGTTACCAAAGTCCACATAGAGCGTCACCTTCTCAACCAAACCGTCCATCCCACCTCAGCCCCTTTCCATATGGTATCTAAACTTCTGGTATTCTCCACACCCGATGAACCCTCCAGATCGCTGTCGACCTGTATTTGGCCATCTCCTCTTCTGCTTGCCTTTTTGCTCTCCGCGTCTACACCCTCCCCCTTCGCTGCCACACATATTCTCGCCCCGTAAACAGTTGCCGGCTTAGGGATTGGTGTTTGCAAGACTTCCGTAGATTTGGATGTAAATAGACTCCTGCCAAAGGGCCTTTTTCCGGTTTCCGCGCGCTATTTGCTATTTATATACAGTGCTCTTGTTTTCTCTTCACCGTTTCCCTTGGATTTATAGTTACTTGTAAGTGTTGTAGGATACGGACAACCACCCTGTGCAAGTATCATACTCGAGTATAGACTATCGGCGAGTCAGAGGGTAAACAGTGGTGTCGCTGCTGTTTGTTAGTTCTATTTAGTCAGCAGGCTCGCACCTGAAAAATTCAACTCATCCCCACCACACCGCTTCTACCACGACTCTTCTCGTACAGTAAGGGTATTCAAAGTTAAAAATCAGGAAAATTTGTAGCGTACTTTGTCGTTTCATGTAAGCTTGGTATAGTCCAAAAAGGTTAATTTACCATTACCTTACCTTACTATACAATACACCTGTTATCAATGTTCTGAGGTCAGTAACAGCTAAATGTAAATGAATTACACAGTATAACCTAAGCAAAGAAAAAAAAAGTTAGCAAGCAACGACCAACAAACAACAGTGATGCCACGGATCTCAGAGAGAGCTCAACTGCTGAATCAATTGCAAGACCTATGGCTGGTGGCTGCAATTGATAGTCTCCAATGATGACTTCCAACCAGAAAAAATATGGGCATCGTGATAGAAGATTTTTCTATTTTTTATTTTCTTATATACAATTAGCTTATATATCTTTTTATTCTCTTTCACTTTTCTCCTCTCTTTTTCTTTCTTTACTCCATTTTCTTTCTTCTTTACTTTCCTATAACTTATTGTCCTTTTTTATATATAGTAATTAATAGAATATTTTTTAGAAATTTACATACCTCGTAATGCTTGTTTTCCCCTATCTAAATCTTCCATAGTCAATTCCCATCCAGAGTCACTATTTAGCTTGACTGCCTCACAATAGGATTTTGGCAAGTTGTGGTATTTGTATCACACGTTGACTTGTTGCTTCGTTGGAATCTTTGCTGCAATCTCACTGATAACCTGTCCCTTTGCAATCCCTGACCCTTTGCCTATCTTTCGTAGATTTTCAGGCTCTTCCACCCAGCCAATCAACTGCTCTGTCTCTTCTCTTGTCCAAATAGCATGATCGATTGATGCCAATTATATTATTTCATTATAGGAGAGTATCTTCCTTCAATTACAATCTCCTTTTTCCTTATATATTTTTTTGACGAATACTACTTCACAATGCTATAATAATTACCTCATTGCATTCTTGGGGTTCTCAGATAGCAACCCTGGTATTATGAATCCTATTGGCTTGATCTTAAAGGTACACTAATGCAAGGTTTGACCCTTACTTTCACTCTAAAATTAATGTTTTTAACTTTGAATACCTATAGTACTCGTACGAGTACGATACAGCGACACTACGAGCATTTGTATCCTTGTTTCACCATTTGGATTTCTTCGCTTCCATCCCAGGCCATACCCAACTTATCCCATATCCACAAACATTGATGCACACCAGGGTGAGCAAACCCCGAGAGCCGGTCGACGCTTATCATCCTGCATAGATATTGGGAAGTTTTTTTTTTCCGATGAGTGCGCAAAGGTGCTCGACGGTTCAGAGGGTATCCGGCCGGATACCAAGAAAGTCCCTTGGCGCCAAGCCAGCTGGTCATACCGTATGTTAGGGTTTCCTTCCCCGCAGTGAGGGCTCCTCGTGGTTACAAATTGTGTTAACTATACCGCATAATAAAGCTCTCTTGGCACGAAGTCGTATTCTCTATATCCTAATACCTTACGAATTGGCGAGCACTCCAGTAAAAAAATCGCATAATCTAGATCGGGATTCTGGTGTTTTGGTTGGCTCGAGCCAGAGACCCTCAGGTCATAGCACCAGAATCCACTATTGTACTCGTGCCAAGGTTGTGGTAACCAGCCACAACCTTGGCACGAATATCATAATAATATATGGTTCAGGAAGACTAGAGGTTGACCAACCTTTCACATTAAAATTGTGACAATTTTTGGTATTGCGACTACTGTAATGCACTTATTACACTTTATTTTATATTTTATTTATTGCCAAGAACCAAAGTTCAAAGAAGATAAAGAAATCTCTTAGCATAGTAAATATTAGTTTACCCTAGCTTTAGAATTATGTGCTATGAGAGCATCATACTTTTGGGTCTGAGCAAAGGAATATGCTTGTATGGTTCCAGATGGCTAGACTGTAAACCATCTTTTCTGCGAAAAGTGTGACAATATTGATTGTAATAGCAACTGTAAAAATGGTGAATTTTGTTAACTTACCATAGAAATTGGGAAGACGTAACCTTAAAACTAAGAGAATAGTAAAATTTGGTACTTGATAATATGAATAGAATAATACTGCCTCGATGAAGCATACAAGATGCAATTTGGAACTGCATTATTCAATATCATGAATTTGAGATTAGGGAATTCGCCGATGGGAAGAGTATCGTATATAAATATATCCCTAGAAATCTGCAGAATTATAAACTAAGTTGTTCCGGTATGCCTGAATCATATGAAATGTCCTATGATCATATTTCGAAATCAGCAGGTTGGAAATCTGCCACAGTGCTAGAGAGAGTGTGTGTATCAAAGAGGGATACAAGTATTCGCAGTGGGCTCAGGTTTAAACTTTGTAACTTCCTCAAAAATATTCAATGAAGTTCAACTCTGAGTGAAATCCTGGATAGAAAATTATTTGATGTGCTACTGCTTCAATAGTTTCCTGGGGTTGACACTTTTGGCCTAGGAAGTCAGGTTGTGATCATAACAGTGCTGGTACATAGCAGTTTGCATTCTTGGCATACTTGCATGACGGATTTGTAACAGGCGCTAGCCTGTGTGAACTATTATACAATAGAGCATAAGTGGTAGCCTGCTATCGCTTTGGTGTATAAGGGAGACCTGCTGAGAGGCGAAGACAAGGGGAGTACAATAGAATGGTTTATAGAGCAAAGAGAAACAATAAGATCACCGTTTAACCAAGTGTATTCACTGTCTAGGCATCTGTCTGAAGTCTCATGTCTCCTGCTGGCCAGGAGACAACTCTTGAATACATAAAATCTTTCATGCAAGAGCTGAGGCTCTGCAAACCAGCAGCCACTATCATTACCAGTGAGTGTACAGCAACTGGAATCCTGTGGCCCTGCCGGAGTCCTGGAAAGCCTGGGGCTTTCCCACAACACTGTCTCTATTCTACCACTGGTGTACGTGACCTGTTCCTTCGCTAGGAACTGCTGGGGCACAATACTGCCGATCCTGCAAAGCATCCAGTAATCAGGGCGCTGGAATCTAGAAATTCCGGTAGGGAAATCAAATACAAAAGAAATCAAATCAAATGAATGTAATGTGACAATGGAAAGGCTAACGGGAGTGGGAATAGAGGTATCAGAACTTGTACACATGTTACATTCCCCAAATCTGAACAAAACCTCTCTTCTCCTAAGGCGATAGGCCTCATCACCACTCTCCCAAGGCCAGAGCATAGAATCATCATCAATGTTGAAGTAGGTATCATCTGCGCCTGCAGAATCGTATTCCTCATCGTTATAGGGCTGCCAGAAATCGTTGGGTACTGTGGTTCTGCGGCAAGGGATTGTGGAGACTTCCATAGGCTCTCAAGAGGTCCTGACATAGTCGGAGATGATCTTAGGCATCGGTTCTGTGCTGTGGATTTCGTTCCAGTATGCTGCTATGATTTCCATTGAGTCCACCTGGTTTTAGATAGGTTTTCATGAGTCATCTGTCCTTTCATACCCTTCCCAGTGTACCAGGAACTAGACTCTGTTCTTCTGTAGGTTATAATCCACTATCCCCTTTGCTTCCCATTCTTCTGCATTGTTGATGAGTATAGGGGCCGGCCTATCCATCCTCCTGGATGCAAATCTATTGCGATCGTTCTCATAGTATACCTTGACGAATGAGATGTGAAAGTATGGCTTCTGGCGCTCCTTCTCTTAGGAAATTCAAGCTTGTAGTTATCGCTACTAGAGTAATGCTCTAGGACCTTAAAGGGTCCAAACCAGCGAGGCTCTAGCTTCTTTGATCGTCCAGGGGTGGAGGTGTAAGGGTGTCCTCTAACAAGAACTCTGGTCCCAAGGTTGAATGGTCTTCGATAGGGGTTCGTCTTTTTGTCTGCTTGCACAGTCTGCAGGAATGTGGCATGCTTTCTGGCCATACCAACTTCCATCCTGGTGGCTTCATGGGCTTTCAAGACCTTGTCCACTGCTGGCACTTTGCTGGCGGATCTAAGGACAGGATTGAAGAGCTTCCAAGGGCGTCCATAGAGTGCTTGGTATAGAGATATTCTTAAGGATTCATATGGGGCTCCATTCATGGCTGTTGCTATCACTGGGAGGGCATTGGACCAGTTGTTCTGTCTTTTATTGATGAAGTTCCTCATCATCTGTTTAAGGGTACGAATCTGGCGCTCTACATGGCTATTAGTTTGGTGGTGGTATTGAGTTACCATCCAGACCTGGATTCCCATAGACTCCATCATCTGAGACCAGAACTTAGTGGTAAAGTGGGAATCTTGGTCCAGTACTATGCTTAGGGGATGTCTATGAACATCAATTTATCGTCTTCGGAGCTTGCTGAGTACCTTTCCGGAAGTAGCTGAGTCCTGAACTGGTATATGATGAGTGCAGGATGTAAAGAGATCGATAATACTCATGATAGTTGTATAGTTGTTTGATTTGTTGAAAGGGTCAGTGAAACCGATAGCGAGGGATTAGTAGGCTTCATCAGGTGCTAGCAGGGCTGGAGATCTGCCTGCCGGAAGTGTTGTGGGTTCCTTGTTGAGCTGGCATTGATCACAAGAGTGGCAGTAGGCTATATAATCCAGGCGCATCTGAGGCCACCAGAAGAAACAAGTGGCGTACTTGTAGGACTTGTGAGCTGAAAAGTGACCTAGGCCTTCATGAACTGTTTTAAGGATGAAATCCTGCAGGGATACTCCCCTTTCTAAGGGTCCCATAGGGATATAGATGTTAGAATAGCCGTTGGTATTGTCAGCTATCAGGAGGCCATCCTGGATTGAATAGTGTTGCTTGTTAGTTGTCTGCAAGACTCGCCGGAAAAGAGGGTCATTCTGGAGAGCTTCAAAGACAGCAGGGCGGAATTTTCCAATAAGGGATTTATGGCGGGTACCAAGAAAGGTCTGAGTCTTGTCAGTGTCTGTAGAATTTCAGAAAGCTTTAGGATCGCTATAGAGGGGTCTAGAAGCTGGCGAAGCTGGTGAAGCCGGAGGTGGGGAAGCTGGAGTTAACATATCTGCAAGTCTGAGGGATTTGTATCCTGGTGAGAGTAGGTACATAGAGCTATCGTTTGATGGAGTGGCGCTACTGTCCATTGAGGTATCTGATGTTGCTTTCCCTTTCTTTATTTGCTTTCTCTTTTCAAGGTCCTTAGGGAAATATCCATTGGCTTCCTTGCTGTCTCTGTGTGTAATACACTGGTCATCATAGCAGGAAGTCCTAGAGAGCGCTGAATGGCTTCGTTCCTCTCTAGTCTGGTGAAGGTTCAAGGTGGCTTTGTCTCCCCAAGAATTGCCAGCCTGGATGGTACTATCGTTGCTGCTAGCGCTATCCTTACGCGCTTGGGAGTTAGTAACTGCATTTGCTACTATCTATTTGCCCGCAAGGTAGTCTGGGGAGGAGTGATAGTTAGAATCGCGAGTAGTGAGCGATAGAGAGTGCTGTGTTTCTTCAATGGTTTCCATTTCGCTATCGGTATCTAGGCTATAGTATGAGGAAGAAGTGTAGTTGGTTTGAATATGATTGTAGTTGTGGTTCAGAAGATCTGAATTTTCGGAGGTGGGGTCCTGTAGTATTATATCTTCAGGCCCTGAATTGGTTTCATGGATTCTGGATAGATAGTCTGCCAGATAATTTGAAACTCCAGGCATGTATTCTATTTTAAAATCCAAGCGGCTAAGATGCATTATCCATCTCTCCTGCCTGTCACTGAGATTCTTCTGTGTCATGAGCTTGGTAAGGCTCTCATGGTCGGTAACTATGGTAAACTTTGTGTGGGATAATAGGTGGGCGAAGGCTTATACAGCCTCAACTTTTGCAAGTGCTTCCTGTTGGTGGATGGGGTAGTTACTCGGAGAGGCTGACAGTTTCCTGGAATGGAAAGCGGCCAGTCAGGCTGTATCTCTGGTTGGTCCTTGGCCTATCCAAGTGCCCCTGCTGGTAGGAGATTCATCAGTGAATAGCCAGATTGGTTCTAGGTTTGTATAGTCAATAAGTTTAAGAACTAGATGATTTTTCGCAGCCTTTTTTACTGCTTGAAAGGCTGCTTCCTGCAAGTCTGTTCAAATCCATTCAGCATTGCCGGTAAGCTCTGTAAGTGGTTCAGTAATGGTAGTGATGTTTGGTAGGAACTGGGAGATATAATTAACCATCGCACTAAAGCTCAGAAGTTCCTTTCTGTTAAGAGGTCTTGTCCAGTCCTCAACGCTTCTGATCTTCTCTGGGGCTGGGTAAATGCCTTTATCATCAATAAGGTGACCTAGGATATCAAGCTTTTGTGCAAAGAAAACACTCTTCTTTGGGTTAGCATATAGCTGCGCTTTTTGCAATTTCTGGCAAACAGATTTGATGTGTATGATATAGTCTTGGTGTGTGTCGCGATATATCAGGATATTGTCAATGTAAACCCATACAAAGACTTCTAACTCTTCTGATAGTGTATCTTCTATGACTCTCATGAAAGTTCCTGGCGCATTTGTGTCTCCTTGCAGCATTACTTTGCAGGCGAAACCTCCAAAGGGTGTCTTGATAGTATTATACTTCTCATCCTCAGGCTCAACCCTGGTCTGAAAGTAGGCATCACTGAGGTCTATCTTCCTTCGGAATTTGGCTCGACCCACAGGGTTGAGTATGAGCTGTGGATTAGACATTGGGGCTTCGTCCTTCTTATTTTCTTATTCCTATAGCGAAGGTCCACTAATGGTCGTATCCTGCCATCAGGTTTCCCTTGAATGAACATGCTGGCGCCTCCAGGAGTGTGTGATCTGTAGAGTATCCCAGCCCTGATTTGCTTCTCTATCCATGCCTTGAATATAGGGATCAATTTTTCAGGGGTCTTCAAGGTTGGCATCTTGACATAAAGGTCTGGGTCTTTGATAATGATCTGGTGGTTAAAGCACCGCAATGGGGGTAGGCTTTCAGGTATTTCTATAACAAAAACCTGAGGGAACATCTTGAGGAAATCTGGTATGTTTTCCTGTTTAACCATCGCTGAGCAAGGCTGGGTGCTGTTCTCATTGCAGTTTACTCTGACTTTGAGGTGAGGGAAGTAGAGGGTATTTTTCCGGCAGTCTATGACTTCTCCAAAGCCTATGAGGTCATCCATACTGACTAGGATATCATAATGTGATACTGGAATGACGCTCATGTGTACTATGGGTACCTTCATGCTTCCAATTTCGATATCCGTGATGCAGGTGTGCTTGCTGCTTGATCTGGATCCTTTAACATCCATTTTGAGTGAGGTAGGTGTCTTCTTATTGGTGTAAGGGATATTGTGTATTGTAACAAAGCAATTGCTAATTAGGGTATCGCGAATGGTACTTGTGTCTGCTAAGACCCTGGAGGGTTTCTTGTTGACTAGCATTGTGAATTATAATGCTTGGAATGGCCTGGCCGCTTCCGTGTGGGCGCCAACAGTAGTCTTATAGGTTATGATGGTATTCCTTCCATCCAACTCTTCTGTGCCATCGCTCTCTGCCTCATAGTACTTTTTATCGCTATCTGGGGTGTCCTGGGTGACAGTGACATGATTGGACTTGATTTCCTTCTTTGGACAATCATTTGCCATATGTCCTGCTTCTTCACAGTAGCAACAGGCTCCTTTTCTCATGCATCGATCCATTTCCTGCTTGCTTGGCGACTTGTACTTGGGAGAGTTCGATTTTCTAGCTGGAGTTTTGCCTTATCCTGCTGGCTTATTGCTGGTTTGTTGTGGACAGTTCTTAGGTTTGTTAGGCTTATTTCCGGCGGTGCTGGAGGAGCGACCGCTAGTCCCATAGGCTCCTGTCTTGAACATTGTTGTGTTATATACCTCAGCCAGTTGGACGACTAGATTCTAGGTATTGGTATCTCTTATCTGTGGCTCCACATTTCTTCTGAGCCTGGGATCCATGGCATCTAAAAAGCGTTGTCTTTGTGCATAGTCTGATATTGAGTCTCTAGGCAGTGTTCCTCTTAGATCTTCTAGTTCTCCAGCAATTTTGGAAATTCTCGCTGGCTTGGCTCCTGCGGACTGTTGTATCTTCCGCCATTTAAGATACAGGTTTTATCTATGTTGGTTGATGCTTCAAAAAGCTACTTAAAGCGTTTCTTGAATTCTTGGACAGATGGTTGGTTGTCTTCAAACTCATCCTTAAAGTTGAGGTAGGCACTATATACTCGCTTTTCTGTATAGGCGCCATAGTATTCCACTACATCCTCGTTGTCATCAAGGACATCATACTTGGATAAGTACTTCTTAACCTCCCTAAACCAGTGTTGGAGTTTGTCTGGTTGTAGATCTTCGCCGTCTCCACTGAACTTGGATGGTTGTTGAAGCTTAATCATAGGTGTCCTGGGTTGGTCTGCAGCCTCAGCCATCGTCCTAGATGCTGGTGGAGGTGCAGGCGTGTATCTGAGAGTTTCTGGTTCTTTCCCTTTTCCCTGAGGTACTGGTGGTAGTCTACAGGGTCCTGGGGAGTCTGGGAATCCCCCAGGTGATGTCTGACTTCTTGAGGGTACTGCAGAGTGTGGTAGGGTTCCAAAGATTGTCTCTAATATACTTCTGGTTCTTGGTCTCGTTTCTAGGTCTCTCTCTGTTCCCTGGCTTTCCCTTTAGACGATTTGCTCTGCTGTAAGGTCCTATTCTGAGTCTGTATTAAGGTCTCCTGGTTGTATGAAACTTTGTCTAGGTATTGGTGTATCGTCACCTTCTCCTTCCGGGTCTGTATCTGGGTTATTCCCAAATCTGCTGGGAGGTCTGGAAATCCTTCTATACCTAGTGGTCGGACTTATTCAGTCTGTAATGATGAATGTAGCACCAGAGTCGTGGGTCTCTCCCTGCCGCTTCTGCTTCTAACTACTTATCAAGAAAAGGGATGGGTGATCAATCCTACCCACTGTTCTCAATCCGGAGAACCAGATATCACCAGTTGAGGCGAAAAAAATGTAACAGGCACCCGCCTGTGTGAACAGTTATACAATAGAGCCTAAGTGGTAGCCTGCTATCGCTTTGGTGTATAAGGGAGACCTGCTGAGAGGCAAAGACAAGGGGAGTACAATAGAATGGTTTATAGAGAAAAGGGAAACAATAGGATCGCCGTTCAACCAAGTGTATTCACTGTCTAGGTATCTGTCTGAAGTCTCATGTCTCCTGCTAGCCAGGAGACAACTCTTAAATACATAAAATCTTTCCTGCAAGACCTGAGGCTTTGGAAACCCACAGCCACTATCATTACCGATAAGTGTACTGCTACCAGAATCCGGTGGCCCTGCCCGAGCCCTGGAAAGCCTGGAGCTTTCCCACAACACTGCCTCTATCCTAACGCCAGTATACTTAACCTGTTCCTACCCTAGGAACTCCTGCGGCACAATCCTGCCGATACTCCAAAGCATACAGTAATCAGAGCGCCGGAATCTAGAGATTCCAGTAGGTAAATCAAATACAAAAGAATTCAAATCAAATGAATGTAATCTGACAAAGGAAAGGCTAACGAGAGTGGGAATAGAGGTATCAGAACATGTACACATGTTACAGGATTCGACTTTCTCTTGTTTGAAGTTTTGGCTGCAATAGTATATTGCGTTAGGAAGCGTCCCTGATTTGGGCAAAGACTATGCTCTTTTGATATCATTCACAAGCCCTTTTAGAGACTACCCAGTAGCATCATTGATCGCTGCTGAATTGTATTGGGACTATTAGGATTCACATTGAATCTATCAGGCATGTGCAGTGTACCTTTGCTACTAGAGGCAAGATTCAGGCTTCTAACCACAAGGGCATCAGTTGCGTACTGGCTTTAGGTTAGGACTTACCAATTTCTATAGGAGGGTAACAAATTTCACCAGTGTTACATTTGCCGTTACAGTCAAAATTGTCACACTTTTCGTAGAATGGATAGTCTAGAGGCTAGCCTTCCGGAACCATACCCATTTTAACCATATATCTTCAGGTTTGGTTAAAGTGGTACCAGAGGCTTTAGCCTAAATTCCCAACCAATTGATTGGCAAGAATTATAAGAGAACATGGGGATGATGGATGCATATTGAAATAATCGTATCTGTAGTTATGAATAATCCAACCAGTATACATTTACATGTTATTCTGCACATAGACGAATTTGAGACACAGACCTTCATGTTACCTAAGAGCTATTCATACTAGTATCATATTACCATCACCTTTAGCCTGCAATAGTGAATCTGTACCAAATGATAGCTATTATCATATTGAATATAGTACTCCTAAAACATGATGTGTTAGTTTGGTATCTCCCTCTCAAGTTATAATTCTTGGCAAAAAAATGAACATGTTAAAGAAGGTATAATAACTGCATTACACTTATCATGACACCAAAAATTGTTACAATTTTAATTTGAAAGGTGGGTCAACCTCTAGTCTTCCTGAACCATACAAGTTTCCGTGTTTTCCTTCTTTATTTTTTTATTTTTTTTGACTGCAGGTTGTAGCAACGTAGCAACAAGGCAAGCGACTGGGCTTATGGAACCGAGCACCTTTTGTCTTGTGCTGGATTCTTGGCACGCACGACTGAGATATTGAAGCTATAGTGAACCCACAGCCAATGCAGGAACCGACTATATCATGACATGACACTAAAAAAATCTGCCCGTATTCACACATAGCAGGTTTTCGTGTGGTACGGCGGATATCCCATTGATGGTGACTCTATGGAGCCCGTATCCTACGGTGGGACAATCACTCTTACTGAGCACCGCTGTAACCGCGTTCCCATCCCCCAGAGCAAACTCCTGGACGGCTCCTCCGGTGCCCGGGCTCTATTCCCTTCACTTCCTGTTTCATTTCTTACCTATAGACCTTAAAAGGCTACCATAACACCTTTTATTTTATTTTATTTTATTCCGCTTTATTTTACTCCGGTTAATCTATTGCTGTATCAGGGTCAAGTAATGCCTATGTATCAGTGATACCATATCGCGATTTTCACAAAAGAGCAGAGTTGGCGCGAAGTTCGTGGGCAACCACCAGCTGCCATGTCAGACTCGAGCAGATCGAATGGCAAGTGGGAGATCGATCGACCGACACGGCTATCTAACGAGCGGAACATGAGCTTAATATATATATATATATATATATACCCCACGTTAGTGGTGCACGATATCACTCCAGAGCATTCACTCTGGTGCTCAGGCCTCAAAGGAGCGAGTGGGAAGGGAATGCCAATAGCAACGTTACATGCCCTCTGCCTGCCGCTCGGTCCGAGTGATATTCTGTGATCTCACTTCTGATTCGTGGTAACAGGCAGGGCTGGAAGTGTTGTCTTCAGCTACCGTACTAGTAATGTTGGAGCGTTCAAAAAAAACGACTGCTATTGCATAGGGCAAGGGATTGGTCTCTGCCTCGGAATTTTGGCGGTATGCAATAACAGTCCCCTCCAAAAATATCACGACAATAACAATCGGAGCACCACATGAGACCAACCGGAGGTATCGTGGTATCCTGAAACCCCTGTCATAGCATACCTGACGTAACACTGAAGCGGCATTATTCCTGGTATCATACTCGAGTAGAATGAGGGGAGCCCTGTCGCGAGATATAGAAATGCATTATAATATTTTCATATTATTATTATGACAGTGATGTAATAGTTTTTTTTAATTGGCAGCATGATAAATACTACCTATTATGTTTTTAAATCGCTTTATATCAAGTTTCAATTGTCCTCTTTGGATTAAAATGCGAAGACCTGCATAAGGTGTTGGAAAAACCTCTGGCAATGTATCATGCCCAAAGGAGTTTTATGCAATTGTGGTTTCAGTCCAATCGCCAACAGTATATTATCTGGTGTTGTCTGTTTTTTGGCAGGTATTTGTGAAACAAATGAAAAGGGTTTCACAACATACTTGGACTACAGGATGCAAAGTTCTGGTGGCCTAAGGAAGAGTGTCACTACTGGGGGAATACTGGTTTAGGGCGTACAATACGACTAACTTCCAAATTTACAACAATACCGAGAATGAAGTCCAAGGATATCTCACATATCATACGAGGTTTTAAAAACACTCTCAATACCCCTTGGCTCACGAGAACTCGAGGCTGTCAGGCAAACAACTATGTGGCCAGGGTGGTTGCGCACTTCCCCGTTGCCCCTTCTGGTTTTATGGCCGATGTTGAGATCTCCACTGTTGGTATTTCTTGGCGTTGAGATGATTGGGCAATGGTCTTCCGCTAGCGCTCCACACGGACCACACCACATCACTTGATCTCCGCCTTGCTGACCGAGGGTTTATAAACTCAATATCCCATACCTTGCTTTTTAATTCCAACATTCAACCGACATTTTGGAAGGACCACCATGGAGCATACACTATCACTCAGCTTGGGCGACGGAAATTCCAACAGCGCCAACATAACGGGCAGTTTCAACAATGCCATCTATAACCCGGGCGATGATGACCCGAGCGGCCAACCTACACCCCCATCACCAGACCCCGACGAACGGGAAGGAGACTACGAGGACTCTGTTTCCAAGCCTGCCGATAGCGCCATCTCCTCAACAGAGCTTCACAACCCGCCTCAACCCACCTCCACGCCGCCTCCGAAGCCTCGGTATTCCCCGATAAGAACCACAACCCCTCCGAACAACACCCGATCAGCCCTCCCGATTGCGGCCCACCAGTACTTCATCATCGCCTCTCTCGTTTGTCTTTTCGCTTCTTTCGTTTACATCCTTCTTTCGGGTCAAAATATCTCCTGGTTCGATAAGTAATTGCCGGTCGAGGGATTATGGCGTGACAATGCCAGTAGTAGAACTTTGGGGTATCGGAAGTGTTGAGGGAGCCCAGATATGGGGGAGTGCAGGTATCGGGGGACACAGAGGTGTGAAGGTGTGCTGGTGCGTGAGCGCACTAAGGCATTAACTGGTGTGGGGGTTCCGTGTGGAAGTTTTCACCTATTCAAGTTGCCATTGGCTAGCAGCCTCTGCTATTGGACAGCGTGCGGCTCTACGTCTCCGACTGCCACCAGGAACTGACCGGCTCTTTCACTTCTATCAAGGGATCGGCGATGGTAAGATTGGAATTGACTTCGATGCGGGTTGGCTTTGGGGTCCCTAGGGCGTTTTTCTGACTCCTCCCTGCTAGTTGTTTATCTCCTTTGTTGTCTTTTTCTGATTTATTCTTGGGGTTTAGCTGGACTTAGTCTACATTTTAGGGTGTCTTATCCTTCATTCCTATTATTCGTAACTTAATATTTGCCCCATAGCGCAAATGGGTCGGAGTAGACGATAACCCTGAAGAAGCCGTCAATATATTCACAGGCAACAGGTTTACCTCCTGTACCGTACTCGAGTAAGTAATATCCCTCACTGCCGGAAAGTGGTCGCCATCAAATATCTTTTGCCAGATATCACTGCGATACTAGTTCTGTTATATGCAGACCCCCTGGGGAGGAGCTGGGGCGGTGAACAAAACCCTAATACTAACGTCTGATACCATAATCTGCCAGAATATGCTGGCAAGGGTCAGCAGGTTGTAAGAGTAAATCCTCCAAGAGGTAATAATATCTCACGTAATCGCCGCGGAAACATAGAATTTCTTCTCTCCCGGTAGTTCTGTTGCTTTTGGGGGGTTGTGATCCTTCACCACAATTTCTTTACCCTTGCTACAAGTAGTGTATTCCGACAGATTACCGGTATGGTACTAATAGTACAAGTACTCGTACGAGCACACTCAGCCCCCGCTATCCGGGATCTCGACAATCCGGATACCTCGCTGTCTCGTATGAACCGACGAGAGTTCTAAATCTCCTCATACCAAAACCTGACCTGTTGTCCCGGATTACCCGCTGTACTGGACGTATTCCTTGGATTTTGACCATGCGGGAAAGCGGGGGGTGCACTGTACAACTAGGAACGGGGCAAAAAAAAAAAAAAAACCTGGGTGTTGTGCCAGCAGGCATATGACCAAAGTGCAGCCCACTAACGAATTGCGTCAGGGTTTCTCCGATAAGGCGTTCTTTTAATCGGAGAGGGAGAAAGAGAAAATGAGTAACCGCTTATTGTGAAAGCTGAGGGGTGAAGCTGGGATGGTTGTGATAGGTGGGTTTGGTCAATTCGGAAGAAAGGTGAAAAGTGAAGACTGAAACCACCGTTCCTGGATAACCGGAAAAAACACCACGATCGTCCCCTCTCCCTCCTAGGAGTTTCCGCCTCCCTTATATTAAAACAAGAGTGCTACCATCAAGGCCGCCGATTTTCCCTACTGCGCAAGAGCGAACACAACCATTGAAAGAAACATAGACGGTCCGCGAAGTCATCCGGGCGTTCGACAGTACAGTACCTGTGTTCTGCAATTCTCGAGCAGTGATAGCCCGTCAGAGTTAGCCATATGCGCGCGTGGGTGATGCAAATGGTTGGGCTCCAGGCGAAATTGTGTGATCGCACTAGTGGCTACAATTTGGGTCCATTGATATGATCGGGGCTGACCACCGGTGGCTTATGTCGTGGAACACTCAACGGTACTCGTACTGGTGCAAGGGGATTTACAACTACAGTAGCAGCTGATCGCGATGTTACAAGTATGATAACTTACCCCTCAAGAAATCCCTGAACATTGCGGGAAGGGAAGAGAACCTGTAGGACCGATGACAGGGTTGATGAACCTAGATAGCCTGTAGAACCCGAAATGGAAAAACAGTTGAGTCAGGATTTAGTCTGCGCCCATTAGTGTGCACAGGCAATTTTTCCTTACAAATTCTTGATCCCTGTGTTCAGGTACTAAACGAGGGGTACTTTCAAGGGAATCTTAACCTGCCCGGCAACATCTATCTACCTGCAAGTGTTGATACTTGTAATGCCGTGACGTTTGTAAAACGGACTGTTTTCGCATATATTACGATTACAGACCGGAAATTGGCCAGAGCCTCAGAATTTTGGTGACATGCAATAGAAGTCCGTTTTACAAGCGTTAGGAAATTGCTACTTCTTGTACTTGTACTATGGCACGGCAACACCATCCGTAGCACAACTTGCACCTTATTTCCTCCATTTGCATCGAGCAAATTACTAGCTTGTCGTCGACGAGCATTGATAGGGCGGTGAGCGGGTAAACACGGACGGCTAGACAGTTTTCGTGCTTTGAC
This sequence comes from Tuber calosporum, assembly GCA_003316355.1. NCBI lineage: Eukaryota > Fungi > Ascomycota > Pezizomycetes > Pezizales > Tuberaceae > Tuber > Tuber calosporum. The sequence goes on along the minus strand of QFET01000588.1, from coordinate 45,899 downwards.
TTGGTATCCTCGATAGGACGGAAGTCCCTCAATACTACTCGTAGCGTATCGAGATTATATCCCATGGTCGATGTCAGTAACCGGAATTCCTCAAAAACTCCCTGACAGCGCCTCTGTATTTCCTTGGCGTGGACATGGTTGGCGAAAATTGTCACACAAGAAGCCCCATCGCCCCACTCGGATACAGCTCCATTCACAGAAAGCTCATAAACTCCCTCGATACTCCCATATGCCCCTCTGCCATTTCTATGCCCATGGCACAAAATCCACATATGCTATCAGCCAACATGAGCAACGGCAGTGCGCACTGCGGCAACATAACAGGTAGTTTCAACAACATCTCTGAACCCGACGAGGATGCACAGCTTATGCGTTGGCTCTCTCCACTGGGGCCAAATAACCGACTTCAAGGCGTGCGTACCGACCGGTTCGGTTGTATAGGGAATTGGCTTTTGCAAACAAACGAGTTTCGGCAGTGGAGAGGGAGTGAGGGTGGAGCTGATAAGGCTGTCTTGTTTTGCTCCGGGAACCCGGGAGTGGGCAAGACATATCAGAGGTAAGTGGCAGGGTTGTTCGAAAGGAGCGAATAGTGTTGACGGTCTGAAATCCTAGTTTTCTGGTTATCGACAACTTGTGCGATCAGGGTGATATCGCCGCCGCAGGCTTGTACTGCGACTTCCTTACCCAGCAAGACCAGACAATCACGAGCATGATAGGGGCCATTCTGAACCAGTTGGTAGGCAGAGAGGATATCCTGGAGTATCTACGCGAGCCTTTCCAAGAGGGGAAGATGAAGTTTGGTGGTAGAGGACTACGGCCCCTGATGGGAATGCGGAGGATTACTTTTGCTTCACTACCTCAAGTTTTCATCTGTATCGATGCCATAGACAAATGCTTACCGAAGCATCTGCCGGATCTTCTCGGGTCGCTTAGAGGTATCGTTCAAGAGTTGCCTAGGGAGCGAGTATTCCTCATCGGGAGGCCACATGTCACGGAAGATATTAAAAGATATTTCACCAAAACGGTTGTGATACCCTTCTGTCCTAAGGCGAGTGGCATTAAGAGTTATCAGGAGATGAGATTAGACAGGGACACCGAGCCAGAGGCGATGAACGATGATTTACTGGCGGATATTATGAGAATTATCCCGGAATGGATATTTGATATGTGAGTAGGAGTACTTGGTGTTTCCCATATATCGATGTCTATATACTTACTAACGATTGCGGGTAGATTCCTTATCGTTTCACTAAACATCGACGCTATTCTGGGGGAGGTGGCGGTTCACCCGAGAAGAAAGAAACTTGAAGAGATGACACGAGGCAATGAACTGAGCAATATGTACACGGCAACTCGAATCCGACTGGAGGCGTAGGAGGGAAATAAATCAATACTCGGACTGAAAGTCCTGATTTGGGTGTCGCACTCGGAACGGCCATCGCGGGCGGCGGAGCTCTGTCATGCCTTGGGAGTGGAGATGGGATCAGCCGATCTGGATCATGAAAACGTTCCTACGTTAAGGACAATCCTGAGCTCCTCTCTCGGCCTTGTCACCCATGCTCCCTCCCGCGCTTTTACAGCAAAGTCGAAATTTACACTTTTTTCAACCCCTTGGTGAACTGCAAGAATCCCCCTATCGAAGAGGTGGCAGTATCACGCTACGCCTCCCGTTTCCTCCTCTCGCTTAAAAAAATTTACCCTTTCGGACGTTGAAAACTTCACATCCTCCACTTCGCGATGGTAAAGTACGATACTACGACAGATCTTTTGGTCCGATGGGCATGCATACGGCAAGGCGGTTGTAGTGTTTGTGCCGTATAAAAAAAAAGTCAACACAGGAGGGAAAAAGTGCCAAGACAGCTTCGGTTGGGGGATTCCCCCTTTTATTTTTTACCGTTCAATTTACCTTTCCCACTCCTCTTCCTCTCCACTTCTGCACTGCTCCTCCCGCTCTTTATTCTCCATACTTTGCTCTACACATTTTCCCTTCCCAATGCTTTATTCCCCTCCTCCTGGACTTTTGCTTTCCTGTTGCCTTCTCCTTTCAACTCTTTCACACTTCTGCTCTTTTATCTGATTGTTTTTTTCTCTTGTTTTATTTTCTGTGTTTTGTGATATAGACTACAAGACCGGGGTGGACACTGTGAAGAAAATTAAAATGAGTGAATCAAGCAGGAAGAGAGGAGGGTCAGACAGCTGTCACAGAAAAGAGGAGAAGAGACAGAAAGCAGAGAAATGGAGTGATTACCTCAAACTTACCGGCCTTTATAATCCTAATGAGTATGACAACTACAAACCTTTTGAGTTTGACGGTAATACTCTCAAAAATATGGGCAAAAATACCCGCCACTGTCTCAAAAAAGGACTTTTCAAAAATCTGGTTATTCCTTACTTCAACCTTCAGGATGTTGTCGCACATTCAAAAAAGACACAACCGCCAGAGACAAATCAACCTGGTTTGAGGCAGAAAATGAGGAAACTCTTCAGTTGATTGAAGTCCTAAATATTTTCATAAGAGATAACTCTGGCGATCAGTGAGTTTCTATTTCTTAATTCTTAAATTTAATTTCTATTACTAATATTATTTTATAAGACAAACACCAGGAAATATTCTGGCAGTAAAGGTGGGAACGATGATGAAACCAAACCCTCAACCAGAAGAGACAGCAATTTCAGCAAGGCTACATGAGTCAGTCAACACCGGCCTATACCGTTACCTATCAACAGACCCTAAGACACTTGATGACAATAAACTCCATAAAAGCCGTACAACTCCTGATTCTATCTCCAGTCCAGAAATCCTGCGCGAGGGGGGTCCACCAATTCCCATTCCTGAAACAGCAAGCCGTTTTATCAATATTCATGGATATCATACAGCAAGACATGATCGTTCAGTTTCAGACATCAAGCTCTACCGTAGACCAGCAGATATTTGGGTGTAAAAAAGGGGTACCGCTCATACCTTGAAAGATTACCTACGTGCCCTCTATCTCCTTACCAGACTTTCAGAAATGTTTTTCCAATCCTTGCTTCCGGACTTTTATCAGAAATACCTGAAGGTATATGAAAGCTTGCCAGAAACATACCTGACGAAACAGGAGAAAGAATGGTTTGGAATCTGGACATCAAGGGGCACAGTTTTATCCACCTTTACCGATGTTCATGTTGATTTGAAGGATGTTCCACTTGGGTTTTGTGCTATAATTCCCTTGGGAATGTTTACTGCCGGTCATGTTTGTCTGCCAACTTTGGGAATAAAGTTAACACTTCAGCCTGGTAAGTTCATATTTTTTTATATATTTATTACTTTCTTAATTACTAATTTATCTAATAGGTAGTATTCTCTACTTGCGCTCCCACTTGTTGCCACACTACATTGGTAACTGGACAGGAAACCAGTTTAGTATAATTCAGTATACACATCAGTCCGTCTTTGACTGGTATACTGAACTTCCAACTACTAATGAGCCACTGTTTCCTCTTACAGAAATGCCAGAATGGTATCAGAAGAGATATGAGTAAGAGAGATGCACGGAGTAATTTTTCTTGAGTTTTTTTTTTTTTTCCTCTGAAATTGTCGCAACAGAATGAATATCTTAAAAAAATAACAGACTGTACATTTAATTTTATTATAAAATTGGAAACATGTATTGCAATTATTTAAAATTATAAAAATATTAAAAAGAGTTATTACTTTCTTAATTTAACTAAAATATATAAATAAATAAAATGAGTTTTACTGAAATTGATATTAAAACTCCAAACTTAAAATATTATAAGTTAAAATATTCTCTTATAGTTGATTAATAACTACTAGTCTAATTCTTTCTTAATAATTTATCAACAATTTGAAATGAAATATGTCTTGGCAGTTAATATATTTAGAAATTATTGAACTTACCCCACTCACTCAGTTCAGATTTTTCAAGATCTTTACTTCTATACTAGTTCCATTTCTTGCTTCGCAAATTTTATCTTATCAATTCTTTTTACAATTTCTTTATTGAATAATTACTCTTATAATTATATTCATACTATTATCACTAATATGCCTCCCAAATTTGACTAGATTTCTTTTAAGGATCTGATATATCAGCATTATATTAATGAAGCAAGAACACTCGAAGAAACACGTACTATTCTTGCAAATGACTTCCAGTTTACACCTAGGTAAAACTATTCTATTTTATTTTATTGTCACAAGAAATTATTAATATAATAATTAAATAGTATTAAATCTTATCGTACAAAATTAAGAGAATGGGAGTTTGGAAAGTAAAAGATATTATTTGAAGATGAATTTCTTGTTACGAAGATAAAGGACCTATAGTTACTAAAAATCTCTTCGGCCACCATGCTTCATGCATTGAAAACATATAGATATCACTTGACTACGATTCAATTAAGAGATCTTCGACTCCATCCTACCGATCGCATTTTATACCAAAATGGTTCAGCCATCATAAAAGAAGAGATTGAAAATATCGCCGATACTGCAGTCCAGTCAGCCCTTATCTCGGGACATTCATTACGATGGGGATCCGGTACATATACGATTGCACATGTTCGATTACAGGGGATCTTAGTATCTGAGTATGTATTACTGATATTAATCTTTATATTCTAACTTATACTAATTCAATTTTAGCAGACGAGCTCTTCGAGCAGCGGTACGGAGATTAGATCCTGAGGGAGTTGAAGCGCGGCCTCATGGCCAGATGAGAAAAAGGGGTCAATTCATTGTCAAAGGTCCTAATAGAGTTTGGTCAATTGACGGACATGACAAACTCTCTCGCTTTGGTTTCCACATTTATGCCTCAATTGATGCATATTCACGCTATATTGTCTGGTGTTATATCGGCCACTCTAATCGAATGACCATTTCGGTTAATAAGTAATATCTATCAACTGTGGCTGCAACAAATCTTCTTCCTAAGCTTATTCGTTCCGACAAAGGAGTAGAAACTCTTCTTTTATGCAATTCTCAGCTGGTCTTACGCCGATTTCAAAACCCCGATCTTCCATTGACTAAACTATATTCATATGGAACTTCAACAAAAAATCAACCTATCGAGTCCTGGTGGAATCTTCTGGCCAATGCTCAGACTGAAACTTGGGGAAATCTTTTTGTTGAATTAGAAAAAGAAGGCTATTTTGATGGTGGTGATATTGATGTAATATGCTTACAGTATATCTATATGAAAATGATAAGGACTCAGATTCAAACCTTTATTCAAGTTCATAATACACATCGTATACGTCGACAGCATAAGCGCGAACACTATCTTCTAATGGGACAACCAGTATAGCTTTATCATTATCCTCCTACCGGCATACGCAACTATGGTTCAACCCCTGACATTGCTCTTCTCTCTCAACTTCAGGCTCAAGTGGAAACCTATTCTCTTGATGAATATTTGACAAATTCCACATCCGAGCGGTGTACTTTTCTTCTTCAAAATGGTGGGTTTCAAACTCAGTTTTTGTTTTCTGATTATCATCGTTTTGGTTATATATTTTTAAGACAAGCTGTTTCTGATTACATTAAAAATGGAGGATATGATATCCAGGTACTAGCACCTGCTACGGGTGCTGAGTAATGGATTCAGGATCACCAAAATCGAGAGCAAGAGCAGGGAATTCCAGGGGAGTTTAAAATCGATACAACTGATAATGAAGATGATATTCCATTTGTTGAAGAAAATATAGTTGATAATGATGCACTTGACGAAGTTGAAGAAATGTCTATTACAAATTCTGATTCTTCCAGTGTATTTAATAGCAATTACTTTGATGACAATAGCTTTGTTTTAGATATTTGATCTTTTTTATTTCATTTATGTTTCTTTATTCTGAAATTGTTAAATGATTATTTCAGTTGCTAATGCTTATTTTTTCAATTCAACTTTATTTTTATAATAAGTAGTCAAAGTTAATACTTATTGGGAATGATCGTTTAGCAACTACAATATCAGATATTTTCTTATTGGATTTTACATGACATTTTCTGTCAGTAGTAGTTTAACTAAAATCAGAAAGAATAAACTTAACAATGTATATGAGATTTCATTCAAGTTAGTTGACAGAAGTAGAAAAGTAAAATAAGCACATATAAAAAAAAAAATACATGATAAAGAAAATGAAATTCAAAAGAGATAGTCAGTATAATAACTAACTCAAGAAAATATAGTATCTGTTGACAGATATTCTATTTATTTGAGGTTTAATATGTAATCTCTTTTCCCTTTCCCTTGTTGATATAAAAATCATCACCACTAAACCGCTTACTATTTTTACTCCCACTTCCTGAACCTGATACCGGTACTGACCCCTATCCAGAGCCAGAATTATCTGGGTCAATAATACTTTGCTTCGAGCCTTCACTAGAAGATTAAGCCTCTCCATCCTGCTTACTATTTTCCCGTGCCTGCTCTGTCTTAAAGTAACGTAATTCACTCTTTATAAAATTGAGCATTTTTCCCAGCTTTCCTACCTCTCCTCAACGAATAGTCAAACCTTTAGGTGAAAGAAAACTTGTTGATCGCTCTTTTGAATGTTTGACTTTGGCTTGCAATACCGAAGGAGGAGTTTTGATAATATTTTATCTCGGTTTTGTCCGGTTTTCGAACTTTCTGCGATAGTGGAATTTTGGAAGCAAGAAATTACTTCATTTCTTGTCGGAATCTTCAATATTGCAGCAATTGACATTGGATCGTTACTCTTATGTGAAATTGTTGAAGTTGATTTGGTTGGAATAATTGGAGGAACTGTCTTGACTTTATCTTCCTCTTTCTTTATTGCTATTCCTTTTAACAACTTTTTTGCCACAACACGAACCATCTTTTTTTGACTCCAGCCAGCACCCAATACTGAGCTATCATTATACAGTGAAACAGTAGTTGGAACAACAATTGCTAGTGATTTAGACTTGGTAAGCGGAATTGCATAGGTTCACTTGGTGCTACGAGGGATATCTTCGCTTGATTAGGGTTTTCAAAAATACGTATATTATGATAAAATACCGTATTTTTGACAATAAATATTATACCATACATACAATACATACGTGCCCTGAAGTTTTTTATCCTAAATATTGAGCCCTAAGCCCTAACCCAATGATAATTCCTTGACTATCAGTTTGTGCCCTAAGAGTCTGCTATTGGATATGTCTCCCTAGCAGCAGATTAAGTGTTTGAGAAAGAAAATTATTGCTTGATACCAGCTCCTCAGAATGCCAATGTACTATTTGTGAAAATGGGCCGTACAAAAGACCCACAGCTGCACAGCGCTTTTGAGACTGTACCTTCTGAAGGTGGCAAAAAGGTAAGATCCCATAGCGTTTAATAAAAGTCAAATTTATATTTACTAATGTTGATATAGATCGAATTAGTTCGGTGTCTCGCATGCGGAAAGTCCTTTGCCAAAAGCGCCACACGCCAGCGCGAGCATTTATCGACTTGTGCCAAATACCAGGAGCAGATGAGTCTTGACAGTAAGGCAGGCATCGGAACATCGAACCTTGCTGCAGGTCAAACACGTATTACCACTCGAGTACAACACCTTTCTTATGTGGAGAAGCATGATACCGATGTCTCGTTTGCCTTGGCTGTCTATATGAACAATCTTCCATTCAATGTTACTCAATCACCATACTTTCTTGCCCCTTTTCAATTGATTTCGCCTGCCTATATGCCAGCGAGCGCTTACCTCTTACGTACAACCTTACTCGATCAGACCTATCTCCGGGTTAAAGAAGAAGTCGACAAGGTTATTCAATCCTCCTACTATATCAATATTATTACGGATGAAAGCGAAAACCAGTCCAATGATCGAATCATCAACATCTCCGTCAATTCCGAACGAGGAACCTTCCATTACTGTTCTGAGAATGCCGGATCTATGGCCTTTATGGCGGAGAATCTGGCTTCCTGGCTGATGGCCAAACTTGGTCTGCTTGTCAACGGTGATTGGAAAAGGATCAATAGCTTTGCTACTAATACGTGTTCTACAATGCGTCTATTGTGGCGAATTCTTGCAGCCGACCAAAGATTACAACTCTCCAAGGCACTCTTTGTCCCCTGTGACTCCCACGGCCTCCAACTACTCATCAAGGATCTGCTTGGACTTCCTCACTAAAAGAAAATCCAATCCCAGATCATTTTGGTGATCAATACGTTTCGCCGGTCGCCTCTTCAGCTATCGATTCTTCGCGAGAAACAAAAAGCTTGTTATGGGAAAACTAGTGCTTTGGTTCTTGCTGTTATTACTCGCTGGGGGACCCAAGCACGCGCCATCGAATCCATCTATAAGAACAAGGATACCCTAAAGTCATATATGCTCGACGATCGGATTCAACTTGATCATGAGGTTACTAATCTTCTCTCATCAGGGGATTTCTGGAACAATGTTGAAGTGCTCCGGGATCTTATTCTCCCAATTCACCATCTTCAGGTTCAATCAGAGTCTACTGATGCCCATCTTGTGTTGGTGGTTTCTCGCTGGCTTAGTATCCACACCCATCTTACACGTATTGTCAATCTGCAGCCTGCTTTGCATGAAATATTATGATTATTTCAGAAGAGAATGGATCGTCAAGTCCTAGCTCTTCATTGGACAGTCTATTTTCTAACACCAGCGAATATTGGGGCAACTACAACTGTTGAGCAACAAAACATGGTTATTGAATACCTTCAGAATGCACATACTGACCCCACTACCCAAAACTGCATTCAGGAACAATATTACATGTAGAGAGCGAAGGATGGACCATTTAGTCCCCACAATCTTGCCTGGAATATCACTTCACCAACTACCTTTTGGCATGCCCAACACACCTTCAGTCCAGAGCTCTCTCTCTTAGCTACGCGACTGTTTCGCACCCCAGCCAATTCAGTCCCCAGTGAACGTTCCTTCTCTGCCCAGAATCTTATTCACAGCAAAGTATGCAATAGGCTCAACTCAACTCGAGTTGACAAGCTTACCTATATCTATCTCCACCGCCGTGTATTGGACCACAAGGCTGGTGAACCACGCCAGTTGCAGGAGCTCTCAGGTAAGGCAGAGATGGAGCTAGATGATGTTATTGTGGGTCTCCAGGATGCAATTGAAAGTGGAAGTGACGAAGGTATTGTAATCGAAATCCTTTTTAATAGTACTACTCTTTGGGCTTTGACAATTTACTAATATTATTATTGACAATTTAGAGAGAGACACAGATAGGGAGGAGACAGGGGATGAAGTTGACACAGAAGAAGGCACTACTCCTGATGATATCAGATCTTCTATGGTAGAGCACAATCCTTCGTAAAATAAAGACAGTTGCTAATTACTTGAAATTTAGGCTAGGGGAATGAAGAGGCCCAGGTATGACAATATTGATGAAAACTACTAGCTAGCACCAAGCTCATATTTGTAACCTTATACTTTTCATTTCAAAGTAGTATTTTCCACTCTCTAAATAACTATGCTACTGGAACTTGCATGGAATATTTCGTACTTATTTGTATAGAGTGAATCAAATATGTCTTTAAAAATAAAATACGGTTTTTATAAGGTATAATATGGTATTATACAAAATGGTATAAATACAATCTCAAACGCTACGCTTGATAGGTCTTCGAGGAAAAATAGAATACTTTGAAGTATTGAACGCCAGAAGCCTGAATGAGTTGGTATAGGAATAGTTGTTGGATCTCCGCGTGATTCACTCTCCCCAACCAGTATTGATTGTATTTTGCTTACATCTATCTCAATATTTTTTCCTCACTTTCGTTCTAACCATCCTGTATGACTGAGAATTCGTTCTACAAGACACTTGTTGTAGTCTTGCAGTATCTCATCTAAATGAAAATCGCACCACTGTGTATTATTCTCCCTCACTATATGAGAACCATCCTGATGCGTCCAAATTGTTGTTTGGACTTGAATCGGCTTTAGTTGTAGAATTGTTGTTCCCAGTTCGTTTGAAAGACTAATCGGTTCGTATCGGCTTCCCAGTTGTTGTGATCTTTGTGCATCCTTTGTCATCACTTTTTGTCGTGCCGAATTTACATCATCTTTGAATGAAAGTAGTGAATAACTACTACTACTCTCAGGACGAGCTCGAGAAGCGACCACCATGGCAGATTGAGATGGTATTGTTGATAATGGAAGGGAATACTTTGCTGTTCCTAGCGATGAATATGACAGGGCCTTTTTTAATTTTTGGATATTGTCTTCAACTTCTTCCTCCTCGTCTAGTGTAATAATATCTTGTGCTGCAGCTGGCAGCTTCCGCAATTGAAGGGGTATGATAGCTTGATGTGCTCCTAATGGGTGATTGCATTCTGTGTCTGGACATTTTTTCACATTTCCAGTTTTTGGTGTTAGGAAATCTTCGCAGTCACAGTTTGCAGCTGCACAGGGCTTCGTGGTTGACATTTTTAGAAAATAAAATGATTGGCAAAAGATAAATCCAGTGATAGAATCTGGGTTTTCCTCTCGTTTCCATTCTCAGACAGCACCTTATACCCCTATTTATTCATTTTTTAATAAAGCCCTCATTTTTGTGTTTGAGTGCTATTATTTTTCCCCCTCTTCTGCTTCTAGTATTATTTTATTATTTTTTACATTCCATAAGAGCCTATTTTATTCCTAATCATTCAAGTTTCACGATCAATTTTAAATATAAATAATTAAATATCTCACTACATTTGTTTTGCTTTTTTCCTTTTTTCCCTCAGTCTTGGCACACTCAGTGAACTTATCCCCTTTGCTCTTACACTCGTTTCATTCATACGGAACAAACACTACCACCGCCTTGCCGTACCGAGGGGCATGTATGCTCCCTCCCGCGCTCTTTCCGGAAAGTTGAAATTGCTAGTAGTGACACGTCACTTTTGCGCTTTGGGCCTATCAGCGTCCTTGATTCTGTCTCGCGATAGTTTCAAGTCTTTGGACACGAGTTCCCCTGGTTTCCACTATTTATGTCTTTGGAGACTCGTTTCTCCTTTACATCTTTTGGTTCTTCAGTTCTTCTCCATCCTTCCTTTTGGTCGCGATGGTGATGTGAGGTTCCTTTTATGCTTGGGGCGTTGTTGAGACAGGAATGGTACTTTCTCGGACGGTTGAAAGTGTGTTGGACCTCGAGGCGGAGGTTTAGCCCCTGTGACACCATGTCTCCGTGCTCTCCTGTGGTCTGCACGAGTGTAGTAAAGAGCAATACTCTTTGCGGGCTAGGTGCTCTCCCTCAGTTCCGTCCTTCTTCATGGAGGACGACGATTTTCCTCACCGCCTCCTATAGATGAGCGGGTGTCTTACGGTGTGGCATCTCCTATTGTGAGGCTTCCCTCAGTAGCGTCCTGTGTGGCATTGGTTGTAGCTGTTGCAGTGGCGTCCTCCACCACGTGATGACGCTGCGTGAGTCCTGTGTGGCTGAGGCCGTGGCGGTCATTGTGGTATCTGGTTCAGTGGCTTCCAGTTCGTCCGCTCGCGGAATGGGGACTATCTTTTCCCGGATGAAGGTTGAATGCCCCACACTTGTTTTGAACTCACGCGAGGAGGATGAGGAGGTGGTCCTCGGTGGCGTGATTATCGCGCAAGAGGAAGCGGAAACTTGTTTGGGGCTAGGAACACCAGCGAAGACGAAGTGGGTATTGGTAAATGAGAGGAGGGAGGCCCGGGCTGCTCCTTGGCCTGTCCTGTCGTTTTGCACTAGGTGCAAGATGATGGTGCCTCTGGTGTCGTTTGTTCGGCCTGGGGAGGGGCGTGGATTATTCCCGTGTTGTTTGGGTAGCCACTTGCCGTCGAGCTTAAGATATGTACGGGTGGGGGTGTGTGCTAACCGGGCCTGGTTGGATGCGCGCGGTTTGTTAGTCGTGTTGAGGTGCGCTGGACTTTGCTTTCCATATTTCCCATTGTGGTTTTAGTTGGTGCCATGTGCCGTGTATTTAGTTTTGTTTTGGATTGCCTGTGGGCCTGGCACGGATCTTCTGTTTAGGGTAGGGAACTGGTCCCTCGGGGTGCCTTTGCCTGTGTCCGCATTGCTGATAAGGATCGCTGTTTGGATGGCATGTGGTGCACTGTTTCTACAGATTTGTCAGTTGGTAACATACCAGAGTTATCGCGGGGCAGTGTGGGATGGAGAGCGGGTTTGGCTCACTACCTGGGGTTTTCTAAACTGTAATGCTTTCAGGTACATGCTTGGATTGGTTATCCATGGTGCTGATATAACTTTATTGAACTCCCTTCCACGCTCATTCCGGAAATTTGAAATTTGTACTTTTACACCTCCTCAGAAGTGTAGTTTCCGGCGATAGAGCCCATCAGTATCCTTGATTCTATCTCTAGATAGCTTCAAGTCTTTGCAGTCAAGTTCCCCTCATTTCCCATCTTTTTTCTTTGGAGCACTCGTTTATCCTTTTACTCTCCCGGTTCTTCACTTCTTCTGTGTCCTTCCTCGCGGCTGCGATGGCCAACCAAGGTTCCTTTTCTGCACGTTCGGTCGCTAAAACAGCCAAGGTTCTCTCTCGGTGGGTTGAACGTTTATAGGACCTTGAGCCGGACGTTTCGCGCCTCCGTCACCATGTCTCGGTGCACACCTGCCGGCTGCACGAGTGCAGTAAAGTCCTAGATTCATTGAGGGCTTCTTGTCCACACTCGGTTTCGTCCTCCTTTGTTGGTGACGATGATTTCCCTTGCCGCATCATCCAGATGCAGGGCTTCCTTATGGTGTGGCATTTCCTGTGCTGAGGCTTCCCTCAGTGGTGTCTTCTGTGGCGTTGGAGGCATCACTTGAGGCTGTTTTGATGGTGTCTTCCCCTTCTGGGGTGCAGCCGCCTGAGTCGACAGTGTCTGAGCCCATGGCAGTTGGAGTGGTGGATTCACTTGCTTCCGGCTGGCCTGGTTGCCGAAGGGGGCGTATATCCCTCGTGTATGGGTGTACCTCAGTGGTTTTGACCTCCCGCGAGCAGGATGACGACGTGGTCCTCGTTGGTATGATTGTTGCTCGTGGGGTGGAGGAGACTCGCTTCGGGCTGGTGACGTTGGCAAAGTAGAAGGCTGATGTGAAGGAGGAGGAGAGGACAGCCCTGTCGGCTCCTAGACCTGACCAGTAGGTTTGCAGCGAGTGTAAGTCCATAGTGCCCCTAGTGTCGTTTGTTCGACCTGGGGCTAGGGGTGTATTTTTGGGTATTGTTTGGCATGCTACTTACAGTCAAGCTTGAGGTATATGCAGGTGGGGGTGAGGGCTGACCGGGCTGGGTGTGATGAGCCCGGTTAGTCGGTTGGTAGTGCGTGTGACTTTGCCTACCTTTATTTACTTTTTCTAGTTTTTGGTTGTCGTTGCATGCCTTATATGTAGTTTGTTTTGGGTTGCCAGAGTGCCCGGCACAGATTTTCTGTTTGGGGTTGGGAACTCTTACCAGGGGGTGCCTTTGCCGGGGTACGCATATCCGTTATGGATCACTGTATGGGTGGCATGTGGTGTGCTCTTGCTACAGATTCTTCGGTTGATAACATATCAGTGTTACCGCAGGGTGGTGCGTGATAGAGAGAGGGTTTGGGTTACGCACTGTAGTTTTCTATAATGTAATACCGTGGGTGGCCATATGCCCACTAGGGTGGTGTCTCTGGTTAGTTTTTCTATAAATAAATAGAGATTTTCCCTTCCGTGCTCCTTCCGGAAAGGTGAAATGGACACTTTTACACGTCTACAGAAGTATAGTTTCCGGCGATCGGGCCTATCAGCGCCCTTGATTCTTTCTCATGATAGCTTCAGGTCTTTGGACTCGAGTTCCCTGTATTTTCAATCTTTTCTCTTTGGAGATCTTATTTCTCCTGTTACTTCCCCTTGTTCTACAGTTCTTCTCTGTCCTTCCTTTCGGCTGCGGTCACAAGGTGAAGTTACAATTCTGCCCGTTCCGTCGCTAATACAAGCGTGTTCCTCTCACAGGTTGGGTGAACGTGTGTTCGACCCAGAGGGAGAGGTTTCACGCCTCCGTCACAATCTCTCGGTGCTCTTCCGCCGTCTGCATGAGTGCAGTAAAGAGCGAGACTCGTTGAGGGCTTCGTGTCCTCCTTCAGTTCCGTCCTCTATTGTAGATGACCATTTTCCTTGGACAACTCCTCCCGATGAGTGGGAGGCTTATGGTATTGCGTCTCCTGTTGTGAGGCTTCCCTCGGTTGCGTCCTGTGTGACGTCGGTGGGGTCGGTTGTAGCCGGTGTAGTTGCGACCTCCCCTTTGTAGGTGCAGGCGCTTGAGTCATCTTTGGCTGAGCCCAGGGCTATCGGTGTGGTGGATTCGGTTGCTTCCGGCTGGTCCATTCGCTGGAGGAGGCATATGTTTATTGTTTACAGGCACCACCTGGTTGTATTCACCTTGCGTGGAGTGGATGATGATATGGTGTTGGAGAGTCTCATTCTGGCTGGCAGTGTGGAGGAGACTCGCTTTGGGCTGGTGATTCCAATGAAGAGGAAGCGGGTTTTGGTGGAGGAGGAGAGAGCACCTTAGAGCACACTTCGACCCGACCCTTCATTTTATGGCTGGTGCAAGATGATGGGGCTCCAGGTCTCGTTTATTTGGTCTGGGCAGGGGGGTGAATATATATACTATAACTCCACTTGCCACTTGTGGTTAAGCTCGAGATATGTACTATTGAGGGTGAGGCTTGCTAGGGCTGGGTTGGATGCACCCGGATAAACGGTTGGTGGTGTATGGGAGTTTGCTCTCCTTTTTTTCCACTTGTGGTTTTTGGTTAATGCTGCGTGCCTTGTGTATATTTATATTTGGGTTGCCTGTGTGCCTGGCACGGATCTTGTGTTTAGGATAAGGGACTTGTTACTGGGGGTGCCTTTGCTTGTATCCACATATCCGTTCTGTATCACTCTTTGGGAGCCATGTGGTGCTCTCTCGCTACACATTCATCAGTTGGTTACATATCAGAGTTACAATGGGGTGGTGCAGGATAGAGAGAGACTTTGGCTTGCTCCCAGGGGTTTTTTGAACTGTAATGCCGTGTGTGGCCATATGCCTGCTAGGGTGGTGTATCCTCTTATTTAACAAAACAGAAAAAAAAAAACTAGAGATAACCCCCTCCTGCGCTCTTTCTGTAGAGTTGAAATTTGCACTTTTTTCAACCCCACAACAAAGTACTAGATCTACTCCCCAAAGAGTGGTCATATCTTATACAGGTAGTAGCCGGTCTTCGGCCGGGTTGAGTTTTGGTAAACTCGCTTGAAAAACTCCCTTGTCTAAGTTTCTTAAGTTTCATAAGTACAGTTGCAACATACTATCCTGGATGGTCAAAATATGAATAATCCATCTGGTTCAGCAAGGGCTCCGCGACAACAGTTCAGACATTGGTAGATATAAATTCAAAGTTCAGGGAGATACATATAGGACATTGTAGTATCCGGTTTATCGAGCTCCTGGAGAGCGGGGTTTTACTGTATATTCAAATATCCTACTCCCAATCTTCGTCTCCTTTATCTCCTTCATCCTCCAATACCCTGTCACTAACTCTCTCCCTCATATACTTTTCCCATATTTTTGGAAGCCTGTTAGGAGTAACTATATTAAGTCCTAGTTATCCTTTACTCTGATCAGAGTTTATACCATCCTACCTTGCCAAATTTGTATAAAGGAATATTTTTATCTGCCAGGATACTAAGATATTTTTTGCTCCTTGAACTGTGATTCCATAATCAGTAATGAAAAGGTTCCCTCCTTCATTCCCATTCAAACTCCCATCTGTTATCCAGAATCAGCTATATTATATTGTGCACTTTCCTTATGGATAGCGCTAATTCTTCTTGTTAATATTTTCTACACAACTTAGTGTGCAGTTATAGGAACATACGTGGAATAATTGCTTAGAAAAAAACCTACTGAGGGAGCTGAATCTTCCTGCTTAAGCTCATCCATTTCTCCATCAGACCCAATTGCATAAGTACCATATTCTCATTGTTTTCTCCTAGTATCTATTCTTGAAATTCCTTTTTGTATCTTACTCCCAAGTATCTTGAGAATCCCAAAGGGACTCTGAAGAAACCATTAGGATAAGGGGAGAAGCGTTGATGGATAGGTCTTCAATAGACTAGGTAAAAGGTTTGCAACTAATAGTGTGACCGTTCAACTCGTAGTATTAAAGATGATAGTGCTGTAAGGCTTGAGAGTCTGAATCCTTAAGGGATTGCAGGCTCTTTAAATACAAAAGATTGTAGCCAGGAAAACTAAACAAAAGCACAAACATCCTGTCCAACAACATGCTAATAGAGGGAGCATAATAAGGTAACCAAATTCTGAAAACAGAGGGTTAAAAGCGACAGGTTGGAGCTAATAAAACAAGTAATGGAATCCAATCAGGAAAGAACAAGAGATCGCTACTACTATACAAATGCAGCAGGTATAGCAGGAGGATAGCGATACCTAAATGGGTAGAAGCAAGGAGGGGTAGTGATAAGCTAACAAGGAAAGAATATCCAGTTAGGAAGTCATAACCAAGTAGGATGGGACAACCAAATAGTAGAGCTTATCAGGTATAAACCCAAATAAGTAATAACCAACATCAAGTCAGTAGTAATAGTAGAAACATAGTAGGATTCCGCTACATTCCCCTTAAAAGAAATAAAACAAACAAAATAATAAGGAATATCCTTAAGGGCTTAATGACCAACCTTCCTCCAGAGAATTCCACTCATTTTCAAAACAGATAACTTAATCAGTAAACATATATCCATCACTGGTGTCAGGACCTTACACCTCTATTAGTCCCATAGTAGCGAAAATAATACAATGAAGCAGTTAGCTTTCCATCTCCGATTCATCCAAGGTGGAGTGAGAAGTGCTAGTATCGGATTCTGAGTAGTATGAGTCTTGAAGGGGTTTCAAAAATCCGTCAGGGTCAAGCTCAGGTCAGAGGGGTGCATAGTCTGGTTTCTGAAGTGTCCTGGCAGAGAAAGTCTCGCTATGGGACCATGGAAGTCTGAAAGGTATAGATTCATTGTAGGTATCGAACCAGTAGGATCTAATGAGGGTGCTGGCGCCTTCTAGGATGTAGAGGTTTTCCCATGTTGCTTCAATTTTGTCATAGCCTTTCCAATGGATCAAGAACTGTCTCTTTCTGCGATAGATTCGATCTTTGAGAATCTTTTCAATTTCGCATTGCTCTTGTCCACTGGCATCGATGGTGATAGGCTCTTTGGATATGGGTTCTGGTGTTCTTAGGAAGGCGAAGTGGTTGGGTCTTAGGTAAATGCGAAGATGGCTGCGATAGATCCATGGGTGGATTCCTGCCATCACTGGAGGAATATGAGTTTGTAGTTGTTATGTCTGTCAGGTCCTTCGCTCACAGAGACAGGTCCTAACCATGGTCCAACTAGTTTATGATTTCATCCAAAGTTATGGACATAGGGTGCTGACTTAAGGATAACTTTAGTTTTGTTATGGATGATTGGGGGACCATGCTTTCGTCTGTTTTCGCAAGAGGTAGTTTGGTATGCTCTGGCCTTCCCGAGTGCATCTCTGGCAAGTTGTTGATTTTTCATGATCTGTGAAGCAATCTCGTCTGCTGCAGGTACTGAAGGAGGGAGAATTCTGGTGCTAGGGAGGAGGTTTGGTAGTCTGTCAAAGGTGATTTCGAAGGGGGAGAGTTCTGTGCTATCGCTGGGGGCTACAATGATTGCTGTCTGGACATGAAGTAGGTGGCAAACCCACTTGGTTCCTTTAGGGTAGACATAGTTCCTAAGGCATTGGCGAACAGTTCTGATTCTGCACTCAGTCTGTCCATTCGTCTGGTGATGGTAGGCTGTACCCATATGAGATCAACATTAAGATTCGCTATAAGCTGTGTCAAAAAGCGTGTGGTACACTTGGGGTCTCTGTCAGAGTTTAAGGAGGTATGGAAACCATGAATGGAGAAAACTCGCTCAATGTGAGTTTCAGCTGTTTCGATAGCTATGATATTCTGGGAGACTGGTATGAGGTAGGAAAAGCCACTGAATCGATCCAAGACAACCATGATGAGTTCAAACTTGGAATTGCTAGGGAAGGGTCCTGCAAATTCAATTGCAAGTGACGGGAATGGCTGCCTGGGGACAGGGAGGGGGGTGACAGATTCTTCAGGGACAATTGTAGGTTACTTGTTGAGCTGGCATAGGTGGCATCTGCGGACATAGTCCTTAAAATTGTTCCTCATGGAGAGCCAGTAGAAGTGTCTTGAAGCATATTCAAAACATTTCTGCCAACCCATATGTGCTATTAATTTATGGGTAATGCAGACAATTTTGCTTCTGATGTTAGCACCTTGATAGCTTGCTTTATAGGGGACATAAGGACAGTCTCTACTGTCATCCTTCCCCTTTCTGACGAGAACTGCATCATATAAGAGCCAGTCTGGGTGGTCGATAGCCTAGGTAACTACCTCAAGGTAAGGGTCCTTCTGCTTAGCATTTCGAATGATGGAGTATAACTTTGCCCTCATGTAGTTGGTAAGCTGAAAAGCGCGAAGGTCAAGCTCTGAAGAGGGCTGATCAAGGAAGTATTCCTCATAATCGACATGTGCTTCTGGGGTAGGTAGCTCCCATGCTTGGTCGATATCCGGTATTTCTCTTTCTTTTCCCATATCAATGACTGTATGAAAGACTGGGTAGCCATCATCATTGTCGAGGAGAGGAGGAACAGCCCATCTGTGTTCTGCTCTGCGGTTGGGATGATGAGGGGAGACAAAGTTGGAGCAAGAGTAGAGTGGCAAGGGTCCAGGAATATAGCGAGATCCTGAGGGAAAGTATCCTGTATTATTTCCATTCATGTGGGTTTGGCATTCGTCCCAGACACAGGCAGTCCAGTGCATGGCTATGTGTCTATTAGATTCAAGAATTCGGTCCAGTTCATTAACTGGGGGCCGAGGAGGGACTGGGGTGGCCTTAAGGTCAGGTTCAGTATATGTGTTGCTGAGGGCGATATTTCAGGAGGCGGTGACTGCTAGGAATGGGATGGATCGTGAGGGTTGCTGAGATAGGAGGAGGTCTCAACGATTTTGCAACCTTGAATGGCATTGGTTGCAAGCTCTAGGGTATCTGCTGCTTTGTCCATGGCTTGTTCAACAGAATCTGAGTAGTGAATCGCTTGTTGGGGGCGGGAGGGGTTTGAGCTGGTGCCATGATGTGAGTTCCAGATGGAGTGGTGTTCAGGAGTAAGAATGCGAGATGGTACTTTAAGAGAGAGGGCTGAAGAAGAGTCTGGTGCATGGGCAATGTTGAGGTAGTGTCTTAATACACTATTCATGGTGGAGGAGGGGGTGTTTATAGGTTTCTTCTCTGTAGGGTCTTCGAGTATTTGGTCTTCTTCAGCTAGGGTGTCTTCATAGATCCTTGATAGTGCATCTGCAAGGACATTGTCTTTGCCATCTCTGTGTATGATATCGAAATCATAAGATTGCAGGAATATGCGCCATCTAGTTTGGCGGTAAGGTAGGTAAGTCTGCTTGAGGAAAAAGGATAGTGCCTTGTAGTCAGACACAACAGTGAACTTGTTGCCATATAGAATCGGATGGAATGCCTCAATGGCATCCACAATCACTATAAGTTCCAATTCATGGACAGGATAGTGCAGCTGACTTGTTACAAACTTTCTGCAGTGGAATGCGGCTGGGTATGCTTTCTCAGGGGAGGGTCCTTGGCCAATCCATGCTCCTGATTGAACCTTAGAACCGTCAGAAATGAGGTATATTGGATCAGCTGATTTCTCATATGAGATGGGGCAGAGCGGAATTGTCTTATTGGCCAGGCCTTTAACTTGTTTGAAGGCTTCCTCATGTAAGGGTCGCCTTTCAAACACATCTTGGGAAATTAGGTCCGAGAGGGAGGCAGTAGTGGAGGCAAGGTGTTGAAGGAACTGTGCATGATATATCACAACTCCAATAAAGGTCTGAACATCCATATTTGAATTTGGTATGGGCCAGTCTTGGATGGGTGGAATTTTTTCAGGGGGTGCATGAATACCTTTCTCATCTATAACATGTCCTAAGAGAGAGAGCTTGGTGGCGAAGAATTTGCACTTGGCTAGCGATGCTTTGATTTGGTGCTGCTTCAGTCTTCTCAAGACTGATCTGATATGTGAAATATGGTCCTCCACTGTTTCTGAGTAGATGGTAATGTCATCCATGTATGCCCAAACAAACTTTCCAATAAATCCATCTAGGACAAACTCTATAACTCTCATAGCTGTAGCAGGGGCGTTGGCATCTCCTTGCAGCATAACTCTGCATGCAAAGGATCCAAAATGTTTCTTAATGCTGTTTTATTTCTCGTTGCTGTGGAGAACTCGGAGTTGGATGTACCAATTTGCAAGGTCTATGTTGGATTTGAAATTTGCTCTGGCAACAGTTCTGAGTATCATGGCTTGGTTGGAATCGCTCTATGGTCCTTAATAGTAATATCATTCCTGGGTACAAGGTCTGCAAGCAGTCTGATTTGGCCATTGGTTTTTAGCTTTGGGAATATATTTACCGGGGTGTGTGCCTCGCTTGAGTAAATAATTCCTTTGTCTTTCCAGTCTTCGATTAATGCTCTGTATGGTGGTATGATCTTGTCAGGGAATGTGAAGAATCTCGGATTATGGTCCAAAATTGTGTCTTTCAGCTGGATGTGGTGGTTGACATCTCTCAAGAGTGGTAATTCCGCTGTTTTCTTTGCAGGGAATACTGAATGGAACTCGTAAATGAAGTCAGGGGCATCTGCTTCATTCAAGGCTGTAAATCGTGCATGGGTAGCTTCCTTGTAGGTTGGGGTGATTCGTTTGTCAGGGAAGGTAATAATAGATTTTCCGCAATCTATTAAAGCATGGTGTGAAGTATAGTAAGGCATTCCTAGGAAGATATCATAGTTGTCCAGGGAACAGACTAGCGCTTCGAGATATTGCCGCGTTCCTTGTCAATCTGTATGACAGGCTTTGCCACATAGTTGATTGCTGAGCGTGATCCTTTAACTGCCATCTTCAGGTATTTAGGAGTCTCGAGGTCTCGGGTAGGGATTTGGTGGGGGGTGACAAACTTTCCTGATATCAAGTTGTCTCCTGTGGTTCCTGTATCGAATAATGCCTTTGCTTTGTGGCCATTGACTGTGATGTATGCTTTGAGAGCTAGAGATTGAGTTCCACTGGGTCCTGCATAGTTTGTGGTAACTGTAACTGATTCAGTTGTTTTGGGATCGTCTTCCTGAGTGTAGTATGTTCTCCAGTCATTCTGGGGTCTCCTGGATCCGCCAGGGCCTCCATTTCCTCGCTGCTGGGTGCTTCTATACTTCTTGTTCTCAAAGCAGTTATCGGAGTAGTGTACATGTTTTCCACAATAGTAACTGTCATTGTCTCTCCTGCGCCGCTCCTTCTAAGCTTGGGACACTCATGGATGCTGAGAGGTGTAGTGAGAGAACCTTGGTTGATTTCGCTGAGTGCTGTTCTGGGGGCACTTGGGTCCTTGTTGGGAAACTGCATGTAGGTTGTATTTCCTTGTCGATTTCCCTAGTGTCCTGTAGAGTGAGCAATTGCATCTTGCTTTTCCGCTCTTTCCACAAGCTGGTCAAAGGAGGTGTCTGCAGGGATATGTGGTTTCACTTCTCGCTTGAGCTTGATATCCATGGCATCTAGGAGTCTCTGCTTCGCTGAATAGTCCGAAATTGTTCCAGGGGGGAGCCTTTCTCGGAAGGTTTCAAGTCTGATTATAGTATCGGTAATCTGTGCTGTTTTTCTGCCGGTAGTTAGCTTGACTTGTAGCCACAGTTCATAGATGGTCTCTGTGGATATGGAAGGAAGGAAGTATGGCTCGAATTTCTGTTTGAGTCCAGCAACTGTGGGGGCTCCTTGGGATGCTTCATATTGGGTGAATTGGTCTAGTGCTTTGTCTCTGCAATAGGCTCCATAGTTTTGCAGACCTTTAGGGGCATCGTCAGTTATGCTCAAGCTGGCGATGTATCGATGGACTGTTTTGAATGATCAGTTGATTCTCAATAGCTCTGGATCTTTTCGTTCTCCTGTAAATGTAAATGGTGCAGGCCATTGAGGACGATTATTTCCCTCTAGGGGGACTGACATGGCGATGGGTACATGGCTTGGATTGGTTGGTGGGCTTGGTGGACTAGGTGGTCTTGGTGGACTAGGTAAATCGTCTGGTGCAGGGCTTGATTCTCTGGGTTCTCTTGGTAGACTAGGTGGTCTAGGTGGCGAAGCTGGTGGAGTTGGTCCTGGAGCGTCCTCTAGGCCGGAATCTGATTCTGATTCTGAGCTTGGTTCTTTCTTGGATTGGACTTCTTGATGCAGCAGTTCTTGGACTTGTTCTTGGACTTGGGCTTGGTGTGGAGCTTGGGCTTGGTCTTGGTCCTCTTCTTCGCTGCTGCTGCTATCTACTGAAGATAGTTCTGAATCCTCCAATGATGGTGCAGCTAGGGGTACTGGCGCTTGACTTGGGGTCCTGAAGGGGATACTATCGATCCTCTAGTGAAGCACCTTCTGGTATCTCTTGGAAGCGAAATGTTGCTAGCTAGAGTGAGCTGATCTCGCTAGGAGTCTGCTCAAGGCCTTCTTGGAAAATAGGGAGGTGTACCAGTACTGCAGGGTCAAGGTAGGCGAAGGGTGATCAGTCTTCTGCCGATGATCAAAGGTATAGTTGAGTCTAGGTCAAAAAATGTAACCTACTCCCAAGTATCTTTAGAATCCCAAAGGGACTCTGAAGATACTATTAGGATAGGGGGAGAAGCGTCGATGGATAGGTCTTCAATAGACAAGGTAAAAGGTATGGAACTAATAGAGTAACTGTTCAACTTGTAGTATTAAAGATGATAGACCTGTGAGGCTTGAGAGTCTGAATCCTTACGGGATTGCAGGCTCTTTAAATACAAAAGATTGTAGCTAGGAAAACTAAACAAAAGCGCAAAGATCCTGTCCAACAACATGATAATAGAGGGAGCATAAGAAGGTAACCATATTCTGAAAACAGAGGGTTAAAAGCGACTGGATGGAGCTAACAAAACAAGTAATGGAATCCAAACAGGAAAGAACAAGAGATCGCTACTACTATACAAATGCAGTAGGTATAGCAGGAGGATAGCGATATCCAAATAGACAAAAGTAAGGAGGGGTAGTGATAAGCTAACAAGGAAAGAATAACTAGTTAGAAAGTCATAACCAAGTAGGAAGGGACAACCAAATAGTAGGGCTTAGCAGGTATAAACTCAAATAAGTAATAACCAACATCAAGTCAGTAGTACTAGTAGAAACATAGTAGGATTCCGTTACACTTTTCTTAGATTTTCTTTCGAAATCTGACTGATATCACTATAAGTAATCTTTCTTGTCATATTTCAAAATAGTACAAAATTCTACATTTTAATTAGATGATACCCTCTAGCTCATCCTTAGAGAAGTATTTAGTTATGAGAATTTTTGCCTTGTAATACCATAGCTGGCTTTGAGAACCTACTGAATATCCTGCTTGAACTAGGCTACGTAGATCTTCCAACTAGAATTACTATTTTGAATTGGTATAATTTAAATTTTATAAAATCTTAATTAGGAAGCGAACTTGAAGGAGAACTTACTTTGATACTTTTCTTTATTTATTTGAAAACTTGCCGTAATGATGCTATTACTCCAATCTAGAATTGTAACAGAATCCTACTATATTTCTACTATTACAACTGACCTGATATTGGTTATAACTTATTTGGGTTCAGACCTGATAAGCACTACTATTTAGTTATCCTTTCCTACTCAGTTATCCCTTCCTAACTGGTTCTTCTTTACTTGTTTCTCTTGCTATTACCCATCCTTACTTCTACGCATTTAGGTATTGCCATCCTCCTACTATACCTACTGGATTTGTATAGAATTAGTGATCCCTTGTTCCATCTTGTTTGGATTCTATTTCTTTGTTGTATAGCTCCCTCCTATCGCTTTTAACCCTGTATTGTCAGAATATAGTTTCCTTATTATACTCCCTCTGTTAGTATCTTTGTTGGACTGGATGTTTGTGCCTCTGCTAAAGTTTTCCTATGTTCAATCTTTTGTAATTAAAGAGCCTACAATCCCTTAAGGATTTGGACTTTCAAGCCTCACAGGACTATCATCCTTAATACAACAAGTTGAATACTCACTCTATTACTACCATACCTTTTACCTTACCTTTTGAAAAGCTATCCATTGATGATGCTACCACTATCCTAATAGTATGTTCAGAGCGCCTCTGTGATTCGCAAGATACTTGGGAGTGGGTTACAAGAATAGACCTATACTGAGTAGGTATAAAGCTTTTGTAATCTTTAGCAACTATCATTCCTGTATCCTAATGAAAAATGATTGCACTTAGGGATCCAGATATATGTATTTTCAATCGACCCAGTTCTAGAATGATTAGAGCATGTCTCATGAACCTTGTGTCAGTTTGCTTTCCAAACAGAAGATGTTATTCCCAGAGTACTTGTAGTTACTGAGTTCCATGAATGTACTAGATTGAGCGAGTGTAAAGATCAGATTTGGGTAATTTGAGAAGTTGGATTGTAGGAATTTGTGCCTGAAAATCATAATCTCTAGTCACAGGTGGTAGACTATGGTAGAGATTGTATGCTGAAAGGAACATATTTATCTATATTGTACTTTGTTATATTGAGAGGAGGCGAGAGTTTAGAGAAGTCATGCAAAGGTAGCAACATAAGGTGGATTATTCCCACAGGATGTGACAAGTGAGAGAAGGTAGAAGACAAGCTCTATAGGGTCTGAACTGGGGAGAGGACATTTGTTCTGTAATCCTTCAAGAAGTTCCAAGCGAGGAATTAGTTTAAAAGCTAAGTGGTTGAAGGTCCAAAGAAAGTTGAATGTGTATTGGCCCAGATTCCAGTTTCAAACAAGTAAGGAGACACACTTCCTTGGATATATCAGACACCAACAGAAATATGTCTGTGTAAGATATAACACTAATAACTCACATCCCAAACTCTGTGGACTTCAAGTGAGGATTCCCACCGTAGATCACGATATGTTTTTAAACAGCTGTCGGTTACTCTATCGCCACCCTCACTAAAACCTAAACTTACTTGGTATAGTTTTGTATGAACTGAAAAGAAGTAACAGCTCAACCAAGTATATTGAAAGCTCTGTCTGTCGAAGTCTGATCCCTCTAAGTCCTGCAGGATTGCAGATTTTAAATATCATTGCTGGCTTATCCAAAGACTTATAAATAGGGCAAACAAGCATGGAGCCTAAAGGTCTCTTGAAATATGACATAATATATTTCCAGTGTCAAATGATACTAGAAACTAAACTCAAAACATATTGGGTATTAGCCTGATACATGACATCTAACATGTAACAAACTGAGTAGCAAACTATACTTGAAATCAATCATAAAACAAACTAAGTATCAAATGAGACTTGAAACCAATCATAACACAACTAACCCCATAGTAGCCCTGCTAGTTTCTATTAGCCTTATCAGAATTAACCATTATAACCTATACTGGTTACACACCAGATAAAAAAAACAAAAAAACTACTGGTTTTAATACAAAATCTTCAAAACGAAATCCTTAAAGATCAAAATCTAATCAAAGTAACATTCTGATAACATTGCTATCATGTGATACTTATGTATCATAACAAGGGCTCTCAAGGTAATGCTTCAAAAATCCGGCATCCACCTTTCCTTAATCAGATAATTCTCCCCCTTACAGTGTCTTTAGCGTGAATCTGATATTGATATATCCTGAGATAACAGGAAACTCATCCCACCGACTATTGTCTATCTACAATTCCTACACAAGGTCAATAGTGTTTTCCAATCCCTCTACAGGTTTCCAGCTGTTCTCAGAATCCACATCCCCTTACCACTTAACAAGGAACTGGTCTTGTCTGTAGTACTGTGGTGATCCAACACTTGTTCAACTTCCTATTACGGTATATCTTCAACCAGGATGGCTGCTGATTTTGCTTAAAATCTGCCAAAGAACCTATTATCAGCGTTCTCCATAAATCTCTTAACCGTACAGCAATGAAACACTTCTTATTTACATCAGTAGATTATAGTGTATATCTAGACAGTGAATGTATACATGTAGAAATTGAATTCCAAGACCTCAAAAGCTCGTTGCCATCGGAGTTCATGCTTCTTGCTTGTGTCAGATTATGTAGTAAAGAGGTCTCTCTACAACAACAATCGTTTGCACAGATTTGTCTGTTTGTGGGTAGTCCTCCTCCTCGCTGCCATCATGGTAGTCCTAAATCTCACCATCATTAAAGATTGGTAGGGATCATTGCGCATTTTATGATATCTGTTCAGGAAGTCACAGAAGGCAGCCTTCTGGGTGTTTGTGATTCTGATACTCGACAGTATAGGGTATTATCGTCTATATACTTTTATGTATAGTGATATGTTTAGGACATCAGAATATCCTGCATTCTTGTAGTCTGCCTATTTCAGAAGTGGAAGAAACCAGGTATTTTTGCTCTAGTTAATAAAATTTCGCAAAGCTGCCTTCACTTCTTGGACTTTTCGTACTACTAGGCCATTCATATGATGATAACCAGGTACTGGCTTAATGTGTACAATACCCATAGACTCTGTACAATGAGCCTAAAATTGTGAAGTAAAGTGTATATAGCATGTTAGCCTCAAATGACTTCTGCGAAGACTACAAGACACTCAAGGTGACAAGAGCAAGAGTCCAAACCTCTAGAGACAATCATACCACTCCGGCCCTGGCATTTGCACTGGGACTCGATATAGGCACCCTGAGCAGATGCTTGTTGACATGGAAAAACGAGTAATTTTGGCACTTCCTATATTCTCTTATATGTCGTCACCGTCCATCAAACCGCATTCATGTGACAGGGTATATTAGAGGGTATCTCTGGCTAGTCGGGGTAGTGGAACCAAGCGATTCAATCAAGAACCTGCAGGGTTACACCCCGTTGAAGTTAAGAGCTCCCGTGTACTTCGAGATGGGCATGAATGCAAAATTGAAATAGGCTTCGCCTACAGATACTGAGAGTGCGCAGATGCCCGATGCTAAGCCAATAAGGTCAAGGAACCTATCGGAACTAGTTTATAATGAGAGGCAGTTCAGACAAGAAGGTATTGTCCCAATTGTGAACTCTAGTTATCAGGAAAGCCAGCTGTAGTGCTGGACAAAACGGTATGAAGCAGACTTGGCCAACAACCTAACAGGTCCCTTGTTGTTCTAAGAGGTTATTGGTTCATTCCAAACTGGACAGCCATAGCTTAAATAGTAGGAAGACTGATGAAAACTCAGACTAGGTGGAGTTCCCACCCTCACAGAAGTCAGAACTCTGATCATACTATCAGCAGTGCAGGGAAAGGGAAAGTTTCAGGGTCAATGCAGGTTTGTTCTCCAGTATAAAGATGAAAGTTGGGAAGAAAATACTTTCTTATATGTATACCAGTTGTAGTCTGTGAACACTCAGACGTGGGATATAAATATCAAAGTGCCTCCCTAGCTTTAAGTATCATAATGCAACCGCGAAGCGATCTTATCAATATCATAAGTTTTACTCAAAATCTTTACCTATGAGTCTTCCTAGACATTCTCCGTTTACAAAGAAAGATTATAAACCTAGTCTGATTTACTTGCCCTTAGAATAAACTCCCCTTAACCTTATATTGATATTTTTCATGGTTAATGAGGCTAATTCCAGGACTGTCGGATACCTCGAAGTCATACCAGTAGAATTACACAACCTCAGAGCTGATTCCAGGATCCTCGACAAGTCTATAACTGAACTCGTTCAAAAAAACTTTCTCCTTTA
The DNA here is from genome assembly GCA_003316355.1 of Tuber calosporum. NCBI lineage: Eukaryota > Fungi > Ascomycota > Pezizomycetes > Pezizales > Tuberaceae > Tuber > Tuber calosporum. Next base: position 18,114 of record QFET01000588.1, on the reverse strand, counting down.
GATTCAAACTATCTTTTACGACTCCCTCCAGGTGGTTGAGTTCATACCGAACGCATACGAACACTCCTTGTTCACTGACCCTATACTAATCCCTACACCAGAGGATTCCTTAGAAATCTATAAAGAAGGTCAGTGGAGATCCTTCTGATGGCACACCCATGTTGACTACGACAGTGAGGAAAGTGGAACCTAAATTCCTTGCCTTTAAAGGTATGCTTTACACCCTCTGCGTTGAGATTCGGAAAACATCCACTCTCCTCCTACTGAATGTATTCTCCAAAACAGACCCTCGACAGAGCCAAAGCGATGTCAGATATTGAGGAAGTTTCACTGGTGGGAAGCCACCATGTACCTGGGCGGTCCAGATGACCTTTGGCTCTCCATCATGTCTCACAACAAAGTGGAGTGAGAAAGTCTGCCCCTGGCAGCCTTTCAAGAAGCCCAAGACCTCCTGATTCCTTAAACCTGCACTTGGAAATATTGGCAAAACATTTTAGACTAACAATGAGTTATTTTGACTGAACCCTATGTTAATCAGTCAACAATACTGATGTGGCCTACAATTACGTCTCTAGTCAAGCGCAGATTCAGGTAGACCAACATCAGCACTATACAAACCGTGTTGCATTGGGTGAACAATTCATGGGGGAAGAACAAAAACAGTTATATACAGGGTTGAAAATGCTGGCAGCAGAAACTGTAACATTGTAAACTGAAACAACCAAAAGGCTGGATGCAAAGTTACGAGCTCAGGAACAAAGGATATACACCATAAAGCCATAAGTAGATAAGTTCATGCTAACAATGGTGGCACAGGGCAGAAATCTCTAGACCAAGATTGCCAATTGGAAGAAGCCCTGGCCCGCCTAAGAGATGAACATCTACAGAGGTAAGTTTCCATAAATAAAGAATATGAGTAGACGATACGGGAGTTAAGGGAACTCCAGCAGCTCTTAGAAGGAGAAACACATTCAGTGAAAAACCAATGACAAGAGGTAGAAAGCAGCGTCAGACCAAATAAGTCATAAGTTGGAACCAATAAGAGAGCCAGTAATGCAACTATAAATTGCTAGAAACCAACCTTGTGTGTGGAAAACAGTAGAACTACAGCTACTGGAAAACCCGGGGTTGGAAACCGGACTACAGTTGCAGGAAGGGAAGAATTCCTATTCATTCCCTCTTGAGACAAGGGAAAAGGTGTGGATCGCAGGGAAGGAAATAAGAATGGTGGAAAAGGACCAGCAGCACCTCCACCGTCGAATGCACCTAACTCCAGAGATGATTACCCTAGCTCGGAAGAAGGAGGGGGCACCTCTTAACGAGGTAGTCAGGCATCACAGAGGCCTATGCCAGGACGAAAGTTCACATCTGAAGCAGATGTATGGGTAGACCGACCGGGGCAAGTATTAGCCAGAACCAAGCGGCCGCAAGTGAATCCACCATTCACGTTTGAGAACAAACCTACATATGATGTGTGAGTATGGTTATTAAATTGCAAGGACTAATTTTGGAGAAGCCAATAGCAATGGGAGGATGACAAGGATATCATAAAGTATGCCAGGAGAAGAATGCAGGGAACTGAGGTGGCTCCTATCGCCATAACCCGGTGAAAACAAAGTAAGGGGCGACTGCGTATTATCGAAAAATAAGTGTTATAATTTCTAGATTTAACTATTGAGCTGAACTAACAGAATGATTCTCCATACTACATAAGACTCAAAAAGCCTTAGCCGAGATAGAGAAGGATAGGTACACAGGGGACTTAGAGAAGTATCTCCTTACCATGGAAAACCAAAATATCGAGGGAGAAGTATCCGGTATTGCTGCGAGAAACATAATTTAGCAGCAACTCCTTATTGAAACCATCCGTATGCTATCAAATGAAAATCATGATTTAGATAGCGAATTGATTAAGGCAGTACGCAGGGTTACCAAGGTGGAAGAATCGTTCAAAGAACAACAAGGGCAATTCAGAAAAAAGAACCATGAAAAAAGTGACTCCCGATAAAAATCTTAGGTGCAGGTCTCCAAGTCCAGCAAGACCACAGCAGGAAATAAAAAGTGACAAACTTTTATGGCAGCTTAATAGGCCGCTAACAAATTGAAAAACCAAGCGTGGGAGGAAAAAAAAGTCCTGGCTAAAGGAAAGATTGAGCACTCAATTTGGGTAGAAGCTAATGAAGGAATCTCTGAGGACAAAATTGACCAGCGAAAGAAAGCCAATCAATTCACATGTTGCACTAGAGTCAACCATAGTTGGAAGTTCTGTAGGAAACAGGCACAGGTAACAGTGATTGGAAAAATTGGGGAAATTTCAAACCCCAAAAATGACGAATACAGGGTACAATAGTGACACCGGGGCAAACAACCCCTACAAAATGGGTCAACTAAGTCCACAAACCCAGAATTTGCGAACTGGATGACATGTATGAAACCTTAAATAAGGTTTTCAGCCACCGGCAGCGACAGCGACCGTGTACTCTGTTCTGATCCATCACAGAAACCGAAATCACCAAGGGGGCAGGACCTCTGCAAGGTCCTACAAGCAGGTATTTAGTACTTCTCTGTGGGAAACGTAAAAGCCAAAGCGAGAGTCACAAAAAGCATTCGAGACAACGGGAAATAAGGCAGACCTAAGAAGGACGGGAGAGCACGTAGCGATTAACTTGGCTAGCGGCTAGTGGTAGTGTGGGACTAACTCTGGATAGCTTAAACTCAAAAATTAGAAAGTGGTAGGCAACATTTATTGTATATCAGACCTCAGTACAAAAGACAAACAATTAAGCTCACGCTCTAACTAAGCCCTAAATCCCTATCCCATCTCCGAGGAAGAGTGGAGAGAGCGGCGAAGGCAAGGTACTTCTTAAAAATGATAAGAGGTATAAAGTCTAGCCCGGATCATGGGAAGCCTTCCAAGAACGAATATTAATAATTCGTCGGCTGGACAAGGGAATAATTAAAGAAACCGCACAAGATTCCAAACATCAAGAAACATCAAGTTGTGATAGAATGAGAAACTACAGTTACCTGGTAACCATGCTAAATGAGGTAGGGGAAATCTGTCTCAAACCTGGACTCAGGCTTTGTGGACAGCTGAGGCATGATAGACATATGAGGATATCGAGGCGATGTGCGAAGAATCCCCTAAGCATAAGAAAGCTGACTGTCACCTATCGATACGAGTTTGGCTCCAGTTAGGCAAAGGCAGGTGCCAGGCAAAATGGTTGGTAAATGGGAACCCTTCGGCAAGGGGCAAAGACCGCTAGTAGTGGGCTTCCCAGTACATGAAAGACGAAGATTTTACTCTCCCTGAGGATGCTACAATAGCCGAAACTGCACGGATATGGTAACAAATACCCTAGTTACTACTACAACAAACATGTCACACAAGAGACATGCAAAGACCCCAAGTAGCCATACCAAAAGAGAAAATATAGAAGCACCATCCTGACCTTATTATTCATGCCCAGAAGGCAGAGTGACCCTTGAAGCCGATGGAGAACAGATTCGGATTCGGATGCTATTAGATACTGGATCTAATATATTACTAATTATCCAATAACTGGTTAACAATCATCGCATGATATACCACACACGCACACATAGCTTGGTCATTTATATCTTCTTAGGAGTTACAGTGTCAAATGGGGGAAAGGACTACACACATCCTATTCTGTTAGAAATCTGGAGTAATACCCACCAATGCCATATTTCCAGCGATTTTACTAATCCCTGCAAATATAACCTTATCATCCCTTTTCTCTGGTGGTATCCAGAACATCTCATAAGACATATCGAGGATGCGTAAAAATGGCTATTTAATGATAAAAAATGTCAGAGTCAAGTTAATGATGCAGGCATGGACCTGATATTTGAATGGGACGAAACCGGCACCTATGACCCAGAAGCCTGGTATATTGGAAGAATCGTAGGTACATCTCCTACGCTACCATATACAACATAGCTCTAGCAAATACCTTTGTAATACCATAAATTCCAAAGGACTCTTGAACCAGAAACAGTAGAAACACTAGTGTGAAGAAGAACCTTTAACCATGCAATTAATTAAATACCTGGCACAGTAACGCCATGGGGTCCGATTTACCCTATCTCAGTTGACTAGCTGGATTTGCTAAGAAAATAGCTGCAGAAAATGCAGCATTAGGGAAAAGGTCATGGAAAGTAAATCTCCTGCACGGGCACCAACTTTATTTGTCCCTAAACCTGACGGTTTCAGGAGTCTATATGTGGATTACCAATAATTAAATTAACTAATGGGGGCCAACAAATACCTGGTGCCTTTAATGAGTAAGCTCCCCAACCAGGTGGCTAGGGCCCAAATAGTTTCTAAACTCGACCTAAAAGATAACTATCACCTTCAAAGAATGAAGGAAGGAGGTTAGTAGAAAATGGCCTTCCAGACCCGATACAGCCACTTTGAATACAAAGTACTGCCATTCAGGCTGGAGATCGCACCAGTCACATTTTAGGCCATCATGAACAAAATTCTAAGAGAATTTCTTTTTATCATGGGGTAGTTGTATACCTTGACGATATCCTAATTTACTCCAAAATGGAGAAGGAACATATTGACAATGTCAAATATGTCCTCTCTCACTAGGAAGAATATAATCTAATAGTATCAACTACCTGGTCAGTTTTTCACCTAAACACATTTGAGTTTTTAGGATATATTGTGGCAATCGATCGAGTTACCATGGGCGAAAGATAATTTGAAAGCAATAAGAATTGGAAGACACCGAGGTCTGTCAAGAAGGTGCAAATATTTATTGACTTGCCAATTTTTATCAATATTAGCTTAAAGATTTCTCCAAATTCTGCAAACTAAGTACTGAAATGTTGAAGGGCGACTACAGGAAATTTGGCTGAGGGCCAGAACCAGATGGGGCATTTGGGGAACTTAAAGGAAGATTCATTTTAGCTACAATACGTAGTGATTTTTACCCGGATAGGGAAACCATTGTGGAAGTTAATGGTAGTGATTTTGCTTTAGGAGGCGTCCTCTAACAGTTTAAGGCCAAAATGCTATAACTGGTGGCTTTCCAGTCACTAAAACAGAGCCCGACCGAAGAGTAATTAAGAGATCCATGATATGGAGCTCCTAGCTATTCTGGAAGTATTCAAAGAGTGGAAACAGTACCTGGTTGGAACAGGAAACCAGTGACTGTCTATACTGATCATCATAATCTACAGAATATCCTTACAACCAAGGAATGCAATCCACAACATATAAGGTAGGCTCAAAAACTATCAGACTACAATTTGAAAATTTGTTTATCGACTAAGAAATCGATGCGTAAAGCCTCCTGCATTAAGTCATGGGCCAAAGTACCAACTTGAGGAGGGAGCTGCTTATAGCGAACAGTCCATACTCAAGCCTTCCTATTTCTATATCATACTGGTGCATTTGAGCCAACCATGTATGGAGGAAGAATTACCTGACGCAGAGACATCAGGTTCCCTACTGGTAAAGTTGCTCTCATCAGGAGAACGAATCTCCACTAAAGGCTCCAGACTAGCAGCTGGACATAACTTATATGCACTAAGGGATTTTATAATACTAGTAAAAGGATAACAGCTGGTAGAAACAGGAATCACAATAGGATTGCCTCCAGGACTATATGGTAGTCTAACACCAGACAGTAGCCTGGCAGCTAGGCACGTAATCAGCATTGGCAAATGTGTAATTGACTCTGACTACAGCAGAGAAGTCAAGGTGATCATTATGACCCATGGAAATTAAGATTGCCAGCTCAGAAAAGGGGACGGAATAGACCTACGATTATTGAAAATATAAACACATCTGAGGTACTATAAGTCTAGTAACTGAAAGATATACAGAGAAGATATAGACGACTTAAAAGCAAAGATATCTCACCAAGACGATCCCCCGCCACACAAACCAAGGTAGTAGTAGCCTACCTGCAAGCCAACTGAGCTGATGTTAGGCACATGGGTCCAAGTACTGGAATCTAGTACTGTATTCATACGAAAATTTGACTGAGATAGTACTCATACCCCTCCGGCCCCCTCCTGTGGCCCCCACGTCACCTGCGGCGCCTACAGTGCAAAGTATCCTCTTACTCAAAAAACCAAAAATTAGCGCCCCCTTGTAACAACATATATATTTCCACCATCACAGTCTAAGGGTATAAAGTCACATGGTCTATCTTGATGTCACGTATTTAACTCGCAGGTCCAGCAAGGTTATTAGTTGAATTACATATTTTATACCAAACGGGTTTGCATCGGCAAATACTCCGGCAAGATGATAAAAACTACTCGACAGAGGGATTATTGCCCGGCTTCCATCAAGAGGACTTTGTCTTGTAATAGCAGGTGGAACGGAAGAAATTGGTCACACAGATAATGAGTTATGAGACAGGTTATCTTATGAGCCAATCGGTAGACTTAGGTTCCCCATGCATAGCAAAATGAGTGTTGATCACCTCATATATGGATAAAGGTCTACAGATCGGCAGACTCCCATTGGATGATAGGAAACTATCATCCCACTAAAATGGGTCAGGTGACCGAAGACCAAAGATGGGTGACCAAATTCTCAGGGTAAAACAGGTGTCGCACTCACGAACAGTAGTGGATAGATCTTACAACATGTGAGGCAACAGGATCAAGGTCGCAGGGTATAACTACAGGGGCAGTCCCCAGTCTTATATATAACATCAAGCAACGTAGAAGAGATCTTATCAATATAATAAGTTTTACTCAAAAATTCTTACAAATTTCCCTACGAGCCTTCCTAGACACTGTCTGTTTCCGAAGAAATATTATATGCCTTGTCAGATTTGCTAGTTCTTAGAATCTAGTACCCTTAACAGTCTATTGAAATTTCTCTTGGTTACCAAGGCTCAATACATGACTGTCGGATATCTCGTAGTCATCTTAGAGGAATTACACAAGCTCATAGCCAATTCCACCCTCCTCGAGGAGTCTATACTTGAACCATGTACAAAAAACTTCATCCCCACAATTTAAATCATCCTTTACAACTCCCTTTGTGGGAATGAATTCCAACCGAACCATTACGAACCCTCGTGGTTCACCGACCCTAAACTCGTCCATACCCCTGTAGACTACTTGGAAATCAAGAAAGAACGATACTGGACATCCTTCATGTTGCACTCACTCGTTGACAAATACAGTGAGGATATTGAAACTTCCACTTCCTTCTCTATGGACATATCCTTAACACCCTCAAGTGGAGATTCAGAATACTCCCACTTTCCTGCTAGATAATGTCCTCTCGAGAAATGACCGTGGATACGGATAGGGCCATATCCGATATCAAAGAAGTATCCCTCATAGGAAGTGGCCATGCATCTTGGCCCTCCTTATCCCATTTGGATATCCAACACCTCTCACAGTGCCGTGGAGTGTGAAAGTCAGCCCCAGGTAGCCGTTCAAGTACCCCTAAACCTCCAGATGGGAGAAACTCTTGCTTGGCAAAATTAGCAGAACATATTGGACAGACCATTAGCTATTTCCACTGAACCTGACAGGAATCCGTTGACAATACTCATCTGGCATACCATGAACTGTCTACTCTATCACAGGTTCAGGTAGACCAACTTCTGCACTATGTAAACTGGATAACAGGAGGCGAAGAAATCTTGGGAGAAGTGCCTAATGAGTTTCACACCGGGTTGAAGTTGTTGGTGGCAGAAACAGTCACTCTCCAAACGGCAACCACCAAACGGCCAGAAGGAGAGTTACAAACTCAGAAACAAATAGCTGATACTAGGAAGGGGTAAGTACACAACTTCATAATAATAATGGTACTACAGGGCAGAAATCTCGTGATCGAGATTGCCAACTGTAAGAAGCCCTTACCTAACAAAGGGGCGAACCATTGCAAAGGCTGGTTGCAGCGAATGACGAACATGAGCTGACCAGACTAGAGTTGAGTGAACTCCACTAACGATTAGAAAAAGAACCCATTTAGAGATAGGCTAATGACAAGAGCCAGAATGCAGCGTCAGCTCAAATGAGTCGTATGTTGGCATAAAAAAAGGTGAGGCAGTAACGCAACTACCAGTTGCCAGAAACCGACCTAGTGTGTAGGAAACAGTGGAACTACAGCCAGTGGAAAACTCATGAAAGGAAAAACGAACCACAGCTGATGGAAGGGAAGAATTCCGCTTCATTCCCTCTAGAGAAAAGAGAAAAGGTGTGAATCACTGAGAAGGTAACAACAATAGTGGAAAAGAACCACCAGCGCCTCCACCAGCGATATCACCTAAGCCAGGTGACGATAATCCTGGCTCTACTAACTGACATAGCACCTCTAAAAAAGGTGGTTAGCCATCACACATACCATTGCCAAGACGAATGTTCGAATTAGAAGGAAATGCATGGGTGGAGCGTCTGGGCAAACATTAGCCAGAACCTATAACCGGCAAGCAGATCCACCTTTCAAATTTGTGAATAAGCCTAATCATGATGTACGAGTATGACTATTAAATTGTGACGACTACTTTGGGACAAACCCAGGGCAATGGATGGACAATGAGGGGTGTAGAAAAAATGTACTTTGGGAAGAATAGCGGGATCCGCGGTTGCCCCTTTCGCCCTAACCTACTTGAAAAAATGACTCAGTATCTAAGATTCCACAACATGAAGGTTATGATTTCGGGATCACCTTCCAGGCTGAAGATGTAAAAGGATTCTCAGTACTGCACAAGGCGCAAAAAGCCTTAGCCGAGATAGAGTAGGTCAGGTACACAGGGAACATGGAGAAGTATCTCCTTGTTATAGTAAACCATAATAGCGAGGGGGAAGTATCCGGTATCGCTTAGAGAACTATAATTCAGCGGCAACACCCTATTGAAGCCATGCATATGGTATAACTTCAAAATTATTACTTGGAGGGCGAACAGATCAAGGCAGTCCGCAGGGTTAACAAGGCAGAAGAATCGTTCATGGAATAACAAGGGCTATTCCAAAAATGCCACTACGCAAAAGGCGACTTCTAGAGAAGAAAACGTAAGGAGGAATTCACGTCCAGCAGGACTACCACTTGAAATATAAAGTTAAAACCATATACGGCTGCAGAAAAGGCCGCCTATAAATTGGAAAAAAAAAAATCGAAAACTATATCAAAAAGGGAAATACCACTGGCTGAAGGAAAGGTGGAGCATACAAATTGGGTGAAAGCTGATAAAGGAATTACAGAGGATAAAATTGATGTGTGAAAGAAAGTCAATCAAGGCACACGTTACACTATAGTGAACCATATTCGGAAGTTATGTAGGAAACAGGCTTAAGGATCGGTTGTACGACAAAAACAGGGAAATTTCAAACCCCAAGATCGTCGACCTCGGGCAACTATGGCAACAAACAGGCATACGGCCCCCACAACACGGGTGAACCAAGTGAACTAGGCGACAATTTGGGATCTGGAAGACATGGATGAAACCTAACAAAGGTTTTCAGGCACTGGCAGCAATAGTGACCAAATACTCGGTTACGGACCCATTTCTGACAATGAAATAAAATCGGTGGCTCGAAGTCTTCACGGTCCTATTATCAGGTATTCCACGCTTCTCCCAGGGAAACTTAAAAGCCCTGCAAGTGTCTGGAAAATTAATCAAGACCTAAAAGATTAACCCAGACCTAAATATGACAGGCAAGCAAGAGGTTATGACTTAGACGGGGTGTAGTGGTAGTTCGGGACTAACTCTGGGAACCTAAAACTCCAAAAGAAGAAAGCAGAGTGCAAAGTTTGGTAGATATCGGACCTTAGTACGGAAGATGGTCAATTAAACCCTAGTACCTATAAAGACCTAAATTCTTGCCAGAGTTGCAAGGAAGAGTGGACTGACCAGCGATGATACGGGACTTCTTCAAGAATGACAAGAGGAAATGAGTTCAGTTTGATCATGAGAAACCTTCTTGTAATAAAAATATATAAGATGTTGGCTGGACAATAGATTAGTTGAACAAACGGAACAGGATTCCCGATATAAAGAAACATGAAGTTGGAAGATAATGAAAAACTACGGCCACCTGGTGCACTCGGTAAATAGAGCGAATAAATCCCTCCATGACCTGGAGCCACACTTTGAGCAATGGATTAGCACTAGTGACTCATATGGTAATCTAGGCCCAGTGCGAAGAATCCCCTGAGCACAAGAAAGTTGACTATCACCTAATGATACGAGTTTGGTTCCAGTTAGGCAAAGGCCAGGGCCAGGGCAAATTGCAGGTGTATGAGAACCCTTTGGCAAGGGGTAAAGACAGCTGGTAGTGGGCTGCCCACTACACCAAAGACAAAGATTTTAGTTTGTCTGAGGAGGCTTCAATAGTTGAAACTCTGCAGGCATGGTAACAAACACCCTCAGTACTATAACAACAAACATGTCCTAGAAGAGACCCGTACAGGGCACAAGTGGCCATAACAAAAGAAACAAAACAGAAACACCAGCCCCGCTTTATTATTCATACCCAGAGGCCATTGCGACCATTGAAGCCAATAGAGAACGGATCCAGATTCGTGTGTTATTAGACTCTGGATCTAATATATTCCTAATTAACCAAGATCTGGTTAACAAATATCGCTTACCATATCATAGATCCACACATAGCATGGACGTTTATACATTCGAAGGAACAACAGCATCAAACGTGGGAAAATACAATCCATATCCAATCCCATTGGAAATCGGGAGCAATGCCCACCAATCTCATATTTAATGGTAAATTGTCAATGCCTGTAAATATAACCTTACCATCCCTTTTGGCTGGTGGCATACAGAACATCCCTTAAGGCACATTGACGATGGGCAAAAATCGATATATAAAGATGAAAAATGCCAGAGTCAAGTTACCGAAGAGGGCATAGACCTGACATTGGAATGTGACGAAACTGGGGCCAATGATAGAGAGGACTGGTAGAGTGGAAGAATCAGGGATCCTTCCCATAGGCAACCAGATGTGACTGAGGGGCTCTTTGGCAGACCGTGATTTGAAATAACAGAAATTTGAAATCGCATTTTGGAGATTAGATTTAGAGGAGATTTAGGACCAACCAATTAAAACTGGTGAAAGAGGATTATGTCATGCAAAATATTCTTGCATAATCTTTTTATAAGTCTACTCATTGGACAGTTTCTAATCTGATATAAATCAAATCTCCAAAACAGGTTTTCAAATTTCTGTTATTTCAAATCACGGTCTGCCAAATAGCCCCTGATTTATTGCGAATCCCTCGGGCATCCCATGAATTCAAAAGTGTGTTTGCAGAGAAAACATCAGGTAATCTAGAGGGAAGAAGAACCTTTAATCACGTATTTGATTTAATACCCAACGAAGTAGTGCCTGTGCTCCCAATATATCCTATGTGAGTCTACCAACTAGATTTGCCAAGCTTATACCTTAAGGAAATGCTGGATAAGGGGAAAATCGTGGAAAGCAAATCTCCTGCAAGGTGACTAATTTTATTTCTTCCTAAACCAGAAGGGTGAATGAGGCTCTGTGTGGATTACTGACAGTAAAATAAACTCATAGTAAGAAACAAATTCCCATTACCACTTAAAAGGGAACTATGCGACCGGGCTGCAGGGGCCCAAAACTTTACCAAACTTGACCTAACAGATGGTTATCACCTCCTGATAATCAGGGAAGGAGATGAGTGGAAAACAGGGTTCCCACGCGATACAGCTACTTTGAATACAAAGTAATACCATTCCGGCTAGTGAACGTACAGGATACATTTTGGGCCATGTTGAACAAAATTCTACAAGAATATTTAGACCATGGGGAGTTAGTATATGTTGACGATATCTTAATTCACTCCAAAAAGGAGAAGGAATACATTGAATTGGTCAAGATAGTCCTTTCTCTGGTGGAAGAATATGATCTAGCGGTATCAACCACCATGTGGGTTTTTCACAAGAAGACAGTTGAGTTTTTGAGTTATATTGTGGCAATCGATGGTATCTCTCTGAGTGAAAGAAAAGTTGACAGCTTTAAGAATTGGAAGGCACCTAGGTCTGTGAAAGAGGTGCAAATATTCCTTAGCTATGTCAATTTTTACCAACATTTCATTAGAAAATTTTCTAAAATCTGCTAACCAATTGCAAAAACCATGGTGGGCGACCCAAGAAAGTTTAGTTAAGGGCCAAATCAAGATCAGGCATTTAAGGAACTCAAACAAAGATTCATCTCAGCCCAAATAATCTGTCATTTTTACCCAGACATAGCAAATATAGTGGAAACCGATGCTACTGATTTTGCTCTAAGTTTTGTCGTATAACTTTGTAAGGACAAAAAGCTACATCCAGTGGCTTTCCACTCATGAAGACTGAGCTCGGCCAAACTAAACCACGTCTTCGATGATACGGAGCGACTGGTAATTCTGGAAGAATTCAAAGGGTGGAAACCGTACCTAGTGGGAACAGAAAAACAAGTAACTATTTATACTGATTATCAGAATTTACAGAATTTCCTTACAACGAAAGTGTGGAATCCGGGACTGATACAGTATGCTCAACAACTGGCGAAGTTCAATTTCAAAATTGTCTATGCACCAGGAAAACGAGGTGCAAGGCCTGATGCATTAAGTCAACGGCCGGAGTACCATCCTGAGGTGGGAGCTGCCCATAGCAAACAGTGAATACTCAAGCCTACCCACTTCCAAATCACTCTGGTACAGTAAAACCAACCAGACAGGAAAGAAAAATTAATTGGCAAAGAAAATACAGCTTTCTTGCGGGTGAAATTACAATGCCCAAAAGCATCAAGGCCTAAGAACGGGTCCCCACTAGCAGCCGCACATGACCTGTATGCACTAGCGTTTGAGATTGTATTTATACCATTTTGTATAATACGGTATTATACCGTATAAAAACCGTATTTTATTTTTAAAGACCTATTTTATTCACTCTATACAAATAAGTATGAAATATTCCATGCAAGGTCCAGTAGCATAGTTATTTAGAGAGTGGAAAATACTACTTTGAATTGAAAAGTATAAGGTTACAAATATGAGCTTGGTGCAAGCTAGTAGTTTTCAATAATATTGTCATAACTGGGCCTCTTCATTCCCCTAGCCTAAATTTCAAGTAATTAGCAACTGTCTTTATTTTACGAAGGATTGTGCTCTACCATAGAAGATCTGATATCATCAGGAGTAGTGCCTTCTTCTGTGTCAACTTCATCCCCTGTCTCCTCCCTATCTGTGTCTCTCTCTAAATTGTCAATAATAATATTAGTAAATTGTCAAAGCCCAAAGAGTAGTACTATTAAAAAGGATTTCGATTACAATACCTTCGTCACTTCCACTTTCAATTGCATCCTGGAGACCCACAATAATATCTTCTAGCTCCATCTCTGCCTTACCTGAGAGCTCCTGCCACTGGCGTGGTTTACCAGCCTTGTGGTCCAATACACGGCGGTTGAGATAGATATAGGTAAGCTTGTCAACTCGAGTTGAGTTGAGCCTATTGCGTACTTTGCTGTGAATAAGATTCTAGGCAGAGAAGGAACGTTCACCGTGGACCAAATTGGCTGGGGTGCGAAACAGTCGCGTAGCTAGGAGAGAGAGCTCTGGACTGAAGGTGTGTTGGGCATGCCAAAAGGTAGTTGGTGAAGTGATATTCCAGGCATGATTGTGGGGACTAAATGGTCCATCCTTCGCTCTGTACATGTAATATTGTTCTTGAATGCAGTTTTGGGTGGTGGGGTCAGTATGTGCATTCTGAAGGTATTCAATAACCATGTTTTGTTGCTCAACAGTTGTAGTTGCCCCAATATTCGCTGGTGTTAGAAAATAGGCTGTCCAATGAAGAGCTAGGACTTGACGATCCATTCTCTTTTGAAATAATCCTAATATTTCATGCAAAGCAGGCTGCAGATTGACAATGAGTGTAAGATGGGTGTGGATACTAAGCCAGCGAGAAACCACCAACCCAAGATGGGCATCAGTAGACTCTGATTGAACCTGAACATGGTGAATTGGGAGAATAAGATCCCTGAGCTCTTCAACATTGTTCCAGAAATCCTGTGAGGAGAGAAGATGAGTAACCTTATGATCAAGTTGAATCCGATCGTTGAGCATATATGACTTTAGGGCATCCTTGTTCTTATAGATGGATTCGATGGCGCGTGCCTAGGTCACCCAGCGAGTACTAACAGCAAGAACCAAAGCACTAGTTTTCCCATAACAAGCTTTTTATGTCTCGCGAAGAATCTATAGCTGAAGTGGCGACCGGCGAAACGTATTGAGCACCAAAATGATCTGGGATTGGATTTTCTTGTAGTGAGGAAGTCCAAGCAGATCCTTGATGAGTAGTTGGAGGCCGTGGGAGTCACAGGGGACAAAGAGTGCCTTGGAGAGTTGTAATCTTTGGTCGGCAGCAAGAATTCGCCACAATAGACGCATTGTAGAACACGTATTGGTAGCAAAGCTATTGATCCTTTTCCAATCACCGTTGACAAGCAGACCAAGTTTGGCCATTAGCCAGGAAGCCAGATTCTCCACTGTAAAGGCCATAGATCCGGCATTCTCAGAACAGTAAAGGAAGGTTCCTCGTTCGGTATTGACGGAGATGTTAATGATTCGATCCTTGGACTGGTTTTCGCTTTCATCCGTAATAATATTGATATAGTAGGAGGATTGAATAACCTTGTCGACATCTTCTTTAACCCGGAGATAGGTCTGATCGAGTAAGGTTGTACGTAAGGGGTAAGCGCTCGGTGGCTTATAGGCAGGCGAAATCATTTGAAAAGGGGCAAGAGAGTATGGTGATTGAGTAACCTTGAATGGAAGATTGTTCATATAGACAGCCAAGGCAAACGAGTCATCGGCATCATGCTTCTCCGCATAAGAAAGGCGTTGTACTCGAGTCGTAATACGTGTTTGACCTGCAGCAAGGTTCGTGGTTCCGATGCCTGCCTTACTGTCTAGACTCATCTGCTCCTGGTATTTGGCACAAGTCGGTAAATGCTCGCGCTGGCGTGTGGGGCTTTTGGCAAATGACTTTCCGCATGCGAGACGCGGAACAAATTAGAGCTATATCAAAATTAGTAAATATAAATTTCACTTTTTTTAAACGCTATGGGATCTTACCTTTTTGCCACTTTCAGGAGGTACAGTCTCAAAAGCGCTGTGTAGCTGTGGGTCTTTTGTACAGCCCATTTTCACAAATAGTACGTTGGCGTTCTGAGGAGCTGGTATCAAGCAATAATTTTCTTTCTCAAACACTTAATCTACTGCTAGGGAGACATATCCAATAGCAGACTCTTAGGGCACAAACTGATAGTCAAGGAATTATGATTGGGTTAGGGCTTAGGGCTCAAGATTTAGGATACAAAACTTCAGGGCACGTATGTATTGTATGTATGGTATAATATTTATTGTCAAAAATACGGTATTTTATCATAATATACGTATTTTGAAATCCCTAGTATGCACTAGAGGATATTATAATCCCAACCAAAGGACAACGGCTGGTAGAGGCAGGAATTGCTGTTGGATTACCAAAAGGAACATATGCCCGCTTAGTACCGTGAATTGGAAAGGTAGCCAAATACGAGATCACCATTGCCGGCAGAGTAATTGACTCTGCCTATACCAGGAAAATCAAGATTATAATAATGAACCATGGGAATCAAGATTGCCAGGTCTATAATGGGGAGCAAATTGCACAAAGGATCATTGCGAACATACACACAGCTAGGGTGATGGAAGTTGACAGACTTGAAGACACTGCAAGAGGTAAAGGTAGATTTGAAAGTACTGATGTATCATCAAGACGATCCACTGTGACACAAACTCAGGTAGTGGTCGTCTACTTACAAGCGGACCACGCTGAAAATGAGTATCTTGATGAAATTGACTATCAAGTGAGACAAGACAAAGGGATACTCCTAATATATAATATAGAAATGTCCAAGTTCAATATTAGTAAATATGACCTGACATTATTAAGAACCATTGAAGAGGCTGGCTAGAATGATTAAGACTGGTAGGAATGCAAGCAGGAATTGGAAACATTATCAAACGATGGCAAACCAGTACCAAGGCACTGGGAGGTAACGGAAGGTTTTATCTTTTATAAGAATCACCTATACATTCCAGAATACGAAGAGTAACAGAAAACTATAGCCTAAGGTTGCCACAACTATAAGGTAGCAGAGACTTTGGACAGGAAAAGACTCTGATAATTGTATTCAGGGACCTTTACTGGAAAGGACTGTCCATGTGGATCAAGGACTAAGTACGGTCATGTGATGAATGTCGACATATTGAATCTTAATGATATGAGTTATATGGTGTGGTGCAGCCCCTGGAAGTTCCGTACGCTGGTTGGTCATCCATATCGACCGCCTTCATAATACAAGTACCCATCAGCAAAAATAAATCCCGCATCGGGTCTGGCGCCATTGCGTCTATACACAACCGACGTTCCCCGTGAGTCTAGACGCCACTGTCACAAATCGTGACTTAGCAATAGGGAATTTTTCACATGACTCACGATTTGTGAGATCATTTATGATTATGATGTTTGATTTGATTTATTGTTTCATGACTCACGATTGTGAGGTCATATGATGTTATGACTTTCGCACCTAACTACAAGTATGAGTTAGGGGTTTCACGCATGTGACGCGATTAGCGCACATGACCTTTTATGGAAATTGGATACTATGGGGATTGTATACTATGACTCAAATTGTGAGTCATAGGATGTTTGTTAGACTATGACTCACACGGCAGTCATAGTAAAGAGGTGACTCATGGTAAAGTCACCAGGGTTAGGGTTGTGGGAAGAGCGCCTATATAAGGAGGGGAACGGACACAGATAGCTAGCTCTTCACGCAACCACCTAAGTTACTTCCTATATTATATTTTACCTATTAGTTCAATCTATACTTTACTCTTACTACGACCATCCGTTTACATCACCGACCGAAAGGTGATTCGAGGAACGTATCGCTAAGAAGCAGTCGCACGGGCTAGGAGTGGAAGGACTCAGCGTTCCCTAGGTGACATAAGGGTACGAGACCTGAAAAACGGTATGACGAGCGGTACGTATCGTTACCTGTTGTTGTTAAAGAAGATAGTGTGCCTTGTCCAGCAGACTAAGGATAGGTTTGTAACATTTGGTTGCGTATTTTGCGACACTTAACGAATGCAAAACGGATTCACCTACAGATACAGAAGTACCAGACTTCAACGACCCACAGACTTTCCTAGGACTACAAGCGGAACTTGGACAAGCCTTAAGCGAGATATCGCGAGCGGGATCCCCAAGACCACCAAGCCCAGTCACCCCGGAAGCAAGATCAAGATCAGGGTCTGTCAGTTCGGGAGCATCCCCAATACACAGAATGTCGGGGGTAGCAGGACCAGCGGACACGATAACTCTCACAAGAGAACAACTACAGGAGTTGATTAGGACGGTTCAGGATAATAGACAGGAACAGACTGTGCGGAGGCCAAAAATCAAAACCCCGGACACATTTACAGGAGACCGTACAAAACTGCGAGCATGGCTAGTCCAACTTGCAATGTACTAAACAGCGCTAGGATGGGGAGAAAATGAAGATGGATTAAAAGTGGACTTCTCTAAATCCCTACTAAGGGAATCAGCAGGCAAATGGATTACTCCATATGTGGAAGGAAAGACCCCAGCCACATGGAATAAATGGGCAGAATTTCAAGCCACTCTACGCATCCAATTCGGCGACGTGGATGCTAGAGAAACGGCAAGAAACAAAAATATCGAAAATCAAGCAAGGGAGCCGGAATGTGACCGATTTCTGGAACGAGCTACGACTGTTGGCAACTGAGGCGGAATACGACGAAGCAATCTTAGGAAGGGCCTTCCTAAGAGGCTTACACGAAGAAATTCAGAACGTATGGGCCATGAGGGCTCAAGACTTCACGACGACTGAGGAAATGGCGGTATGGGCCATTAATCAGGAAAACCGCTTGGACGTTATCAAACATGTTCAAGGAAGGTCTAAGACCAAAACATACGACAACGTCAGAAACTACGACGGCACCTTTAAGACCCAACGGCTACAGGAGTCTCGAGGAGATCCAATGGAGCTAGACGCGACTAGGCG